>PVKU01014506.1:0-22742 GCA_004027475.1 Anoura caudifer | reverse complement strand
AAAAGAATGCTTATTTATTCTTGCTCACATATATATGTAGGTTGCGTAAAGAGGCTCCAATGACCTCAACTGGGCTTATCTGGTCTTTGTTCCAGGTCACAACATTGGTTTAGATTTCCTCTGTGTGTCTCTCCTTCTTGGACAAGTGAACTAGCTGGGGCTTTTTTTCTGCCATGACATTGGCAGAAGTGTAAGAGGGCAGGTTCAAATGCACATTTCAAGTAACCTCTGTGTCATGCCCACTAACATTCCTTTGGTCAAAGCAAGTCATACGGCCAAGGCTAACATTAATGGGGTGAGAAAATATATTCTGACTATAATGGAAGAAATTAAAAAGTCACATTGAAAGGGTATGGATGCAGAGAGGGGAGAAGAACTGGGTTCATTAACAAGAGAGCAAGTAGAGTATACGTTCACTGGAGCACTCCCTAAAGCAATAAAAATGATGAAACTCCAGCTCTATACTCATGTATCAACAAGGTTACATATTAGCATAACATATCAAATTTACTGTGTGAAGAATAAAAAGGAAAGTAGAAAAAGTTTACAAAACACTTCTGTGTATTATTTGTGCATAAAGACATATATAAGAAAATTATAAAACATGCACGGAATTGATAAACACCAAATTCTGGATAATGTTTACCATTGGGAAGAAAGATGAGAAGGGATTGAGTAGAAGTATATGGTGAGGGGATTTGAACTGTATTCTGTCATTTTTTATATAAAAACGATCTGAAGCAAGATTTGTTCAAGATTTATTTTAAAAAAGATCTGAAGCAAGAAAAGCAGTGCAGTGTAAGTGGATAAGAGAAAAACTGCCTACTAGGTATGTGGTCCTAGATGAATTACATTACCTCTCTGAAACTGTTTTTACCTGAAAATTAGGACTAATAATAACAGCCTATCTCATAGCATTGTTTTACGGATTAAATGGGTTGATACATGCAAAGCCCATAGAACAGTGCAGGTACAAAGTAAACACAAGGAATATTAGCTATTAATATCTTCCTCCATATGTTTCTCTATCTTTGATAAATTTCATAAGAAGAAATAAAAAGTACATATAATGTAGAGGAGGGAGAGAGTAGATAAGGCTAAGAGTTTAGGTGTTTAATTCATAAACGATACTCTAATCCCACTCATTACTATCATTGATGGGATTCCTCCTGAAGCACTCACTAATATTCACTGGGCATTTTGTAACAAGGATTACAATACTTGTAATCCAATTCTATCCATCATCCTAGGGCAATTCATTGTTTGTGTGGACTTACGGTGCCACCCAGTACTGGCCCTTTAGTTCCCTCATCTTTGAAGTTTCATTGCCCCTCACTCCTTACACATCCATTGCCCTCCACATCCAGGGCCTCAGAAACACTCTGGAACAGAGTCATCTTCTGAAAAGAATGCAAATAAATCACTGGTCTTCTTCCCAGGTGTCACATGCCCAACCTGAGTCTGACCACCTCTCTTCTTCAGCTTCACTGATACCGTTACTGCTGCCCTGGATTTTACCACTTTCTCACAGTCAGTTATCACCCTACTGGCCTTTCCTGTTTCCATACCATACCTGGGTCCCATGATGTATCACCTGGACCCGTGTTACTCCTAGCCACTGTCATGCTCACCTTGTAAAACCTCTACTATGGACTGACACTATGTCATGCCTCCACCACTCATAAACATCCTTAGCTGCATGCAAGTGGAGATGACCAAGCAATGACACAGACTGATCTGCAGACTTAACAAGGCCCTCAGTACTGCTTGTGAGTACCCCTTCCTCTTCTTTCACCACATTCTAAATATTTACAAGTCTTAAACTCTAGACTCAGCGTTAAGCTGTTGATTTTATTTCCTAGTTCATCATCAAGAAACGTGAGCTCACCCGATGTGTTATCTCTTAATTTCCTGCACATTATTCCATTATCTGCAGACATTTCCATTCCTACATCATTCTTCCAGTCTCAGAGCATAAAATATGCTGCTTCTTTCTCAAGGCCAGTGCCTCCTCTGTGCCTTCAACCTCATGCCCTTCAGCAGGACCACAGCGAGAATAAGAGAAGAGAGGTCCCCAGGACACAAGAGGTAAAGGGCATCCATTTTCAGGTGCAGACCCTGCACTTGTGCAACCTGAAGACCTAGAGCCTCCTTAAACTCTGTGTCCTACAGCTTTCACTTGCCTCCACATAGTCCAGTCCCTTCGTCCAGTACCTTAATTTGTCATTCACCTCCATTTTCTTTATCTTCAGCCTCCCTCTTCTACATAGTCTTTCCACTCACCCTAAACAATGTTCAAGTCATGCTGTTTCTTCATGTTATAAATTTCACAAAATGTTGCTCTGTTCTGTGAGGACCATAAATAGTCTACAATCTTTTGTAACTAGGCAGGTTAATATGACTAATTCTGGTATTATTCAATAATACGAAGTGAATTTGGCTCCCACACCTAAGCAACATGCTGCAGTAACAACTCTGTCATTAGTAAAGATGATATTTTGACCTCTGTAGGTCCTACTGCTTTTGTCTTTTTTCCCCTGAATTTACTCAAAACTTAGTGAAAAGAATTGCTATTTGTTGGGTGCTGCTCAAAGGCCCCGAATGGCTACATTCCCTCCCAAACATGCTATTCCTTCTGCTTGGAATCAGTCTATAGCCCAGCCTAAGCCAGTCCATTCTTACTCATCCTTCAATATCAGTTACTTTCTGATGGAAGCCTTCCCCTAACCTAACCAGAAACTAGAGTAAATATGCCTATTATACTACTAGGTACTTCGACTTTGCATCAATTACTATGATTGTAATTTTATATTTAAGTGATTATCTAATTGTCTGTCTTTCCTAATAGAGTGTATGTGCTAAGAAGGCAGGAATGATCCCCAGTCTTGCTCACCATATAACTCAAGTGCCTATAACAATGCTTGGTGCATACATAGTAGATCATTCAATGTACATTTGCTGAATGAATGAGTAAATGAATGACAAAGTTCAGATCTTATCTAGTTTAATAAGCCTTCCCTAACAGGTCTAGGTTGAGAGTCCCAGGCCTCCATTTTCCTACATCAGTGGTTCACTTTCATTCCCCTGAACATAATGCACTAGAATTATTTATGGCTTTATGATTATATCCTGACCTTTTTGAAGGCAAGTATTTCATTATATTCACCTTCGAATCTTTAGCACATGGCACAGTCCCTTCCCAGGATAAGGGAGCAATACATTTTTATTAAATAAATGAAATTATGTAGGCTTTTCTCCATAACAAAAAAAACAGTCTTTAAAAATCAGATAGCAATGAGAGTTAGTTAAAATAGGTCAGTAAGTCTGGATGCATCGCTATAGCAAGTTTCCTTGGAAAAGACTATCATGTGTACAGTTAATGACAATGCAGATGAGATTATATGATGAGTAAATCAAGTCTCTTATCTTCTTTAAATAAACAGTTTGTGGTGTGTTTTTGCTGTGGTAGTTAATGCAACTTTAACACATCTATCAAGTGCCTAAGGAAACCTCAGATACCCAGAAAATTAAGCCACTGTCAAAAATAATGCAAATAAAATGTAATTTATAAGAAGACAATCAGAACCAAGTAACGAAATAGAACATATCAATGTGACCATCATTCCTCATAAGATTTGTAACTGCCTTCATCAGAAGCATGGGGGCAAATATTTATTTTCCAAAATTCAAAAACTTACAACTATAGCCAGAGGAAAGCTAAACACTGGTATCAGAACACTGAAAATTTATAGATGTATAACACTTTATAGAACTGTTGAATATACATCCTATCATTATGTTACAAAACACCTAGAGAAAAATCATTATTATTCCCATTTTATCACTAATAAAACTGAGGTATGCAACGCCAAAATGATTTATAGTAACACGGTTATTAAGTTTGAGATTCAAAACTTTTATACGATATTATGCTGTCTCTCCAGAAAGGGAGAGTTAACTCGATACATCTTTATCTCTGTCCTGAAACTTGTAAGGCCACCCTGTAAACTCCAATGGCTAACACATCTTCATACCACAACCCTATTACTATGATTCAATAGTTTGGATTCAATGGTTAGAAATGGCCTTCATGTATTTGGTGACACTCTGGAAAAGTCTGTACAATGACTTACAGTGAGGACTTTGTTGAAGGATTTTCTGGCCAAATATATTTTTCTTTTTGCAGTCTTGGATGTCCATACCCTTGTCATTATCAGCTGCCCAAGAAACTCTACTTGTAATAACACTTTCCTTTTTCAACTCCAAATGTCATTTTTGTTTATTTTTAAAACCTGAAAAAAAATCTGATCTCTGATCCTTTTCTTTGAAAGGCTCCAGAATCAATAGATTATCCTTGACAAACAATCCTTCAAAATACCTGCTGGGATACTATTTTATAGCATATCATTTTGACTTTTAGATAAAATGACATGATGTTCACCATTCCTTTCTTCATAAGAATGGCTATTTGTTAGTGCTAAGAAAGGCTTTAAAATGGCTTACGTCAAAACATAAATATGCTCTATCAAGTCCAGTCATTTAGGAGTTAAGGTAGATGGTAGAACAAGTAAGGAAAGAGAAACCCTGTTCCCATTTAGTAAATGAAACATGTAGCTGCCAGGCCATCAGCTTATTTGAAAGGAAAAACATGCCTGCTCTAAATATTGTTCTGTCAGTTTGTTATGCTACTTTTTTATAGTTATATGCTTTTGTAAGTATATTATATATGTTTATGCATATTCTAAAACTATATCTAGCACATCAAAACTCTGATTTAATGAGCATTACTGCATAAAACAAAATAAAGCAAGTGCAGATGTTAGTCATGACTTGATTCCAAGAATAATGTTAAGCAAACAATAATACAGGTGCTGCAACAGGTATGGGCAAAACCGTGAAGATGGTAAACAAATGTTTTGCATTAGGGGAAAACCTGATTAAGATATATTGCCCTGGCTGGCGTGCCTCAGTGGATTGAGTGCGGGCCTACAAAGCAAGCGGTCTCAGATTCGATTCCCAGTCAGGGCACATGCCTGGGTTGCAGGCCAGGTCCCCAGTAGGGGGCGCCTGAGAGGCAACCACAGATTGATGTTTCTCTCCCTTTTTTTCTCCCTCCGTTTCCCCTCTATCTAAAAATAAATAAATAAAATCTTTTTCAAAAAACAGAAATACTGTCTTGTCCTGGCTGGCGTGGCTCAGTGGATTGAGTGCCAGCCTGCAAACCTAAAGGTCACTGGTTCAATTCCCTGTCAGGGCACATGCCTGGGTTGCAGGCCAGATCCCCAGCAGGGGGCAAGCAAGAGGCAACCATCAGTGTCCCTCTTGCACATTGATGCTTCTCTCCCTCTCTTTCTCCCTCCCTTAAAGAATAGTAAATAAGTAAAATGTTTTGTTTTGTTTTTTTTTTTAAAGAAATGATATCTTGTAGTTTTCTGTTTCCTAGGCTAAGTAAGTTCTAAAAGGGTGAGGGGGTGATGACTAGCATAAGCTCTGTGTCTCCGGTCGCTTCTGTCTAATCAAAACTGTAGAGGAACATGGCATAGGGCAGGAACTGCTGGACTAGAGGAAGGAAAAGGAAGGCCTAGAGCACAGGGCTCGGCTCAAGGTTTGGAATGCACAGTGAGTGCACATGGGAGAAAAGAGTGGAACCTTCGAGGTGGTAGAAGCTCTAGATGACAGGGTTCCCCAGCCCCAGCAAGAAAGGATGAAGCTGAGTACAGTGTGTTTTCTATCACTCAGATTGTCAGCTGACCCAGGGTCCTTGAAACAACTGTGTACCTGAAATCTGCCTTGCATTAGGATGAATTCCTTCCAAGAAAACATCATAGTCCCTCATGAAAAATGGATCCCTGGAGGTTCTGCCTGAGAGGCCCTCCAAATGCACTCAGATGTTTCTGAATGCTGGGCTAAACACAATGCACACTGCCAAACAGAACAAAGTGCCATACATGTGTACAAATAACACAACTTGACATAGCAAAAACGATGCATACTGTTCTAAGAAATGGAATTAATGAAGTGCCAAGGGCTTAAAGTGATACAGATGAAATAAAAACCACAGCGTACTGCCTCGTATTTATGTGTAAACTCTTTCAGGAATGTATCTTTGGAAGGCTTCTAGGGGCTAAAACATTAGGGGTAAGAAATGATAAAATGACAATATAACAGTAAAAACAGATAGAGGTCATAAAAACATGCATATATATTTGCAGGGGTATTTTAATGAGCAATCATTTTCCCTGAAATGGTGACAGAAACAAAAACAAAAATATTAAATCCCATTTGCCATACAGGTGTCCTATAATGTTTGGATAAATTTCTTCAGTATTTTCAGTATTATACAGTGCAATACATTTTGACAGGTGATGGGAATAATATCAGTTACCTAGCCTCTACCTGCAAGTGCATTTGCATACAAAGCCATCTTTCCCTTTTGCTTTGTAAGTGCAATGTTTACTTGTTCTTCTGTGGTCCAAATCCTACCTGCTGTGACCTTCCCACAGACTCCTATTTATTAATTACCCTTCAAGTATCATTTGAACATATCTATTTTTACTGATTTCTCCCTTTCAAATTGTAAACATGTTCAATTAAATATAAATAGCATGAGCCCTGGGTGGTGTGGCTCAGTGGATCGAGCTCCTGCCTGTGAACCAGAGTTACTGGTTCAATTCCCAGTCAGGGCACATGCCTGGGTTGCAGGCCAGGTCCCCAGTAGAGGGAGCATGAGCGGTAACCACACATTAATGTTTCTCTCCCTCTCTTTCTCCCTCCTTTCCCCCTCTAAAAATAAATAAATAAAATCTTGAAAAAACAGCATCATTTGATTCTGTGTTGCCTTACATCTACTACTCTCTCAGTCCTCCCCTTCACAGAGAAAGTTATTTTAAGAGTTGTCTACATATGCATTCTCCAATGTGAAAAGCTTTCTAGGTTTCTAGAATTAACAAGTGGCCTTGTACCAGCAGATGAGGCCCATTTATGCCTGCTGTCCTGTGTTCTAATTAATAGTGCCCTCTTTCACTCTCAAAAATAAGATGGTTTGGATGATAAAATTATATAGTTACCATATACCTGCAGTAACCTGTTAAAAATACTTTGGAAAAAAAGAAATGATTGAATTTCCATAACAGAAAATACACATATACAGTGCCTAGAATTAAGTAACATTAACCATTTTTAAGAGTAATTTTCAAAATTTTACCAAGAGACATAAAGGTAACAAAAGCAATATAGTGACCAAGAAGTATGATCTAAAGATAGCAAAAGGAAAACATTTAGGTTGAATATAACTACAAGTACAATCCAAATGAGATTTTCAGGAAACTTTGCAAAATGATACACATGTTTATATAGAAGCAAATATCAAATACATGTTTGAAGAAAGAATAATCCTACGGAAAACACTGGATATCAGCAAAATTAAACATGATATAAAGCTAAAATGATAAAAGCCATGTGATAAGCAGTATATAACATGCAAAAAATTAATCCAAGATGGCATGCAAAATATTAGAAAGCATATTTAGACTTCTGGCCAAGATGGAGGCATAGGTGGACACACTGTGCCTCCTCTCACAACCAAAATTAAGGACAATAAAGAGTTAGAAACAAGAAAACAACCAGAACTGATAGAAAATTGAACTGCACAAAAGTCCAACAACCATTCATCCAGACAGGTAAGAGGGCTGGAGTCGCGGCAGGAAAAAGTGAAGGACCAGGCACGCAGGCAGCAGCAGCTCACAGATCCCAGGCACACAGGTGGCAGCTAGTGGACCCCAGGCATGGGGTGGCAACTGTGCAGACCCAGTGAGGCCGGGCAAGGCAGCTGGCTGACCAGGTGGTCCCACAT
The DNA here is from genome assembly GCA_004027475.1 of Anoura caudifer. Taxonomy (NCBI): domain Eukaryota; kingdom Metazoa; phylum Chordata; class Mammalia; order Chiroptera; family Phyllostomidae; genus Anoura; species Anoura caudifer. The sequence goes on along the minus strand of PVKU01014506.1, from coordinate 14,890 downwards.
TAGCATGCAGATAATCCAGGCGAAAGGGAAGCAGGGGAAGGGACTGGAATCCGACAGAGAGCAGAGCAAGTGCCATTGTTCCCTCTCAGACCCCGCCCCCACATACAGCGTCACTACCCAGCGACTGGGCTGCCCCACCCTAGGGAACACCTAAGGCTCCACCCCTTACTATGTAACAGCCACGACTAGACAAAAACCCAAAAACAAAAATGGCTCAAACCAGAGAACAAATCAAAGCCCCAGAACCAATTCATCTAAGCAACGAAGAGATAGCCAACCTATCAGATGCACAGTTCAAAGCCCTGGTGATCAGGATGCTCACAGAATTGGTTGATTTTCCTCACAAATTAGATGAAAAAATGAAGGCTACAATAAGTGAAATGAAGAAAAATTCACAGGGAACCAATAGAGATGGGAGGAAAACTGGGACTCAAATCAATGGAGTGGACCAGAAGGAAGAAAGAAACAACCAAATAGAAAACAAGGAAGAAACAAGAATTCAAAAAAATGAGGAGAGGCTTAGGAACCTCCAGGACATCTTTAAACGTCCCAACATCCGAATTATAGGGGTACCAGAAAGGGAAGAGGAAGAGCAACAAGTGGAAAACTTATTTGAACAAATAATAAAGGAGAACTTTCCCAATCTGGCAAAGGAAATAGACTTCCAGGAAGTCCAGGAAGCTCAGAGAATCCCAAAGAAGGTGGACCCGAGGAGGAACACACCAAGGCACATCATAATTACATTAGCCAAGATTAAAATGAAGGAGAGAATTCTAGAAGCAGCAAGGGATAAAGGCACAGTCACCTACAAAGGAGTTCCCATCAGACTGTCAGCTGATTTCTCAAAAGAGACCTTTCAGGCAAGAAGGGGCTGGAAAGAAGCATTCCAAGTCATGAAAATCAAGGACCTACATCCAAGATTGCTCTATCCAGTGAGGCTTTCATTTAGAATGGAAGGGAAGATAAAGTGCTTCTCAGATAAGGTCAAGTTCAAGGAGTTCATCATCACGAAGCCTTTATTATATAAATGTTAAAGGGACTTATCTAAGAAAAAGAAGATAAAAAATATGAACAGTAAAAAGACAGCAAACTCACAGATATTAACAACCAGACCTAAAACAAAAGCAAACTAAGCAAACAGCTACCACAGGAGCAGAAACACAGAAATGGAGATCACATGGAGGGTTAGCAACAGGGGAGTGGGAGGAGGAGAGAGGGGGACAAGGTACAGAGAATAAGTAGCATAGATGGTGGGTAGAAAATAGACAGGGGGAGGGCAAGAATAGTGTGGGGAATGTAGAAGCTAAAGAACTTATGACACATGGGCATGAACTAAAGGGGGGAATGTGGGTGGGAGCGGGTGTGCAGGATGGAGGGGAATGATGAGGAAAAATGGGACAACTGTAATAGCATAATCAAAAATATATTAAAAAAACCAAATGCCATGAAAATAAAAAAGCATATTTATATCTTGATCTCAAGATATAAATTAATATTACTGTTAATGTGATTTTACAATAGTACAAGTATATAATAAAAATAAATATACATACCTTGATGGTTCATGAACAAATATTTTGCATTGGTAGGCATTGTGATCAAAAAGATTTGGAGAACTCTACTAGATAATTCAATAAAAGAATTTGTCATATGTAAAATGTAATGTATGATGAGAAACATCATAAAGCAATGGGGAAGTGATAAATGATATTGGCACTATATTTTTTGCTATTGGGGAAATTATTTATGTAGTCATCTTATTTCATGCAGCGAAATAAATTCCAGCTGGGATACAGAAATAAATGTGAAATTAATTATTCAATAAAATCCTAGAATAACATAGAGGAGAATATTTTTTCAAGTAAGGGCAGGAGGACTGCCTCAGTTTCAAAGCATAAAGAAATCAGAATGTACTGTTGGCAGAAATGACTGCAATAAATCACAAAATTTCTGAATTTCAACATGTAATTAGGAAAATTAAAAGCAAACAATATCCCTGGCAGGTGTGGCTCAGTGGATTGAATGCTAGCCTGTGAACCAAGGTTTACCAGTTTGATTCCTGGTCAGGGTACATGCCTGGGTTGCAGGCTGAGTCCCCAGTAGGGGGTGTGCAAGAGGCAATCACACATTGATGTTTCTCTTCCTCCCTTCCTCTCTCTCTAAAAATAAAATCTTTTTTTTAAAGGCAAATTGAGAAATGCAATGAATATGGGAACTTATTTTAAAAGCTCAATAAAATGTTTAAGTTGTTAAAACCCTTTATGCAAAATTGAGCAACTGAAATAACACATAAAACTCACAAATGATGAAAAACATATTGCTAATAACTTTGGGAGGAAAGCTTCATCATTAGTAGCTGTCAAAGAAATAAAAACATAAAAAATAAAGTCACTTTTTCATCATCAAGCAATATATAGTTCTACTTTCAACCTACTAAAATATTCAGTTTTAATATGAAATAGATAATGACATCCCTTTCATTTAGTATGTGTATGGATCTGGCCTAAGAAAATAATGCTGAGAGTGGGAAAACCTTGACACAGGTAGATATTTTATTGTATCATATTATTGTATCAAAATTTACACAGTGAAAAACAGAACACAACATTGAACGATTTCAACTATAAGACATCCTAGAAAAGGCAAAGCTGTGGAGACAAAGATCACTGATTGCTAGGGATTGTGGGAGAGAGATGAAGATGTGGCGCATGGAGGATGTTCAGGGGTGAATCTATTCTGTGTGATACTATAATGGTGGGTACATGTCATTATTCATTTGGCCCAACTCACAGAATGTACAACACCAAAACTGAACCTTAATGTCAACTGTGGAGTTTGGGTGATGACATGTCAGTGTAGGGTCATCACTTGTAACAAATGCACCACTCTGGTGGGAGATGAATAATGGGGGAGGCTCTGCCTGTGTGGGAACAGGGAGGAGATGGGAAATCTCTCTACTTTTCTCTCAATTTTGCTGTGAACCTAAAAGTGCTCTTTAAAACAAATAAAGTGTTTTAAAAATAATTAGACACACCCACAACTTTAAAAACAGGGGAATGGTATCTCATTTATCAGACAGTGGTTAAAAAGAAGATTCAAAATTGCCTTGCAATCAGATGGAGAAATACTAATTTTATAGTGTTAAAGTAAAAACAGTCAAGAGTATAAAATTATGTATTCTCTGTGATCTCAACTACACAATTTTCTATATAGGCACAACTCTGGTCTAAGGAAATATTATGTTTTAAGTGTGTCATGCTGTACCAAAGAAACTCATATTTCTATCCTCATTACACACATAACTAATTTGGATAATGTTTTTCTCAATGTATTTGGCATCAAGAACATTGAATCTAAATCTCCTTTAGCAAAGTAAAATAGAGTGTGGTATGCAGATAATTATGGACAATATCCTATGTTAAATTGATTTTCTTGGTAGCTTAAAACTGTACCTTTGATATTTGCCTCAAATTTTTATCTACTTGTTCCAGTTGGGCAGCAGATATTAGTTTGGGACAGGGCATAACATAATGCCTTGTACATGGTAAATGCTCAACATATATCTATTAATGGAGGCCGATTAAGACACTAGACCTGTACGTAGTAAAAATTATAAAACCAATCCAAATTTGGGGGATGCCATTTGGGAAAATGTTACACTTTGAAACAACTTTTAAATTATTCAGAACATTTTTGAAAATGAGAACATTGTTCTATAAAAGCAAAAAGGCAAATGGTAGTCAAATTTATGGGCCATTATAGGGAAAAGAATTAAGTGATGGAGAAATGACCCTAATGAAATCTGCCTAATTATTTATGTACTGTGGTGGACAGGGAACTGTAGCCAGAGAAGCAATAAATATGCAAAAAGCATTAGCTTATGTCTCTAAGTTTAATGTGGCAATAGTCATGTGCCCAAATGCCATTAGCATTTGGCACAAAAGCCAGGTAAGCGAAAAGTCATCTGGAAGAGACAAAAATGACCCAGATGCCTTAATAGAGAAAAATTTCCCTGTTTACTAGTATTTTAGCCAGAACATAACCACATGATCTCACCTTTAACAGGAATCTAATCAACAAACAAACAAATAAGCCAAATATTACTAAAGACACTGAAATTGAGAACAGGCTGACAGTGACCAGAGGGGAGACGGGAGGGAATTTCAGGGGAAATGGGGAAGGGTTTGCAGGAACAAGTATAAAGGACACATGGACAAAAAGTAGGGGGGTGGAAATGGGAGGGCGGTGGGAAGGGCTGGGGAGGGGCTGGGATGGAAGTACAAGACAGAAAACTGTACAAGAACAACAATTAAAATAAAAAAATTTAAAAAAGGAATAAAAATAAATAAATAAATACATAGGAGGGTGAGAGCTACAGACAAAATTATATCAGCAGTGTTTACAGGGGTGAGTTATAGGAGATAAGGACCTGGGATTCGGCACTAGGATCACAGAGCAACACACTAGGAATAAATGGAGTCCCGCAGAGAGCAGTGTGTGGGGCCTCTAAATTACAAATCCCAAACTTCACTTCTAATTCCTTTTAAAATCTATTTTATTTACCTTTCTTTTTGCTTGACGCCAATAACAATTAAGAATAGGAAAAGGAGACATCACAGATGCTCCTTTTAAACTTGTAACAAAATCCTGTGTTTACAAATAAGGAAATTGAATCTCGGTAATTCACCCAAAGACTGCCAGCTAGCAAATGGCTAATAAGGATTCAAAAACATATGTTTTTTTTTAAGATTCTGTTTATTTATTTTTAGACAGAAGGGACTGGAGGGAGACAGAGAGGGAGAGAAATATCAGTGTGTGGTTGCCTCTCACATGGCCCACACTGGGGACCTGGCCCACAACCCAGGCATGTGCCCTGACTGGGAATGGAACTGGTGACCCTTTGCTTCGCAGGCCCACACTCAACACACTTAGCCACACCAGCCAGAGCATCACAGATGCTTTAAATTCCATCCTCAATTATTGTTTTTAAGTTTGCCTGTTTCTTAAATGATTTATTGGAACACAGCTATACTCGTTTACTTATTATCTGTAGCTGCAACAGAATATGAGGTCTGTCCAGAAAAGAGTCCAGATGTTGTTAACATAAAGAGAATGGTTTGCGCAGCATCCATGTAACCTGGCAGCCAAGGAGAGTGGACTGAAATGTGTATGAATGAACAATGATGACTTCACTGTACCAGTCAGTGGGTAGGGGTAGATGCCGTTGAGTGAGCATGTGTACTGTGTGGCTGCTGCATTCAAAGTGACTGAGTGAGCAGAGCAACGAATCTGCATCCAATTTTGCATTAAGCTTGAACCTTCCTCTGCAGAAACTATGCAGATGATTCAGAAGGCTGCAGCTATGGGCAACCGGTGATTAGCAGCTTCGTCACAACAATGTGCCCACTCAGGCATCATGTCTCCTGCAGAATTTTTTGGCGAAACATCAAATCACACAGGTGACTCAGCCCTGCTACATCCCAGATTTGGTGCCCTGCGACTTCTGACTTTTCCCAAAACTAAAATCATTCTTGAAAAGGAAGAGATTTGAGACCATTGATGAGATTCAGAAAAATGAGATGAGGCAGCTGATGCCAATTGGGAGAACTGTGTGAGGTCCCAAGGTGCCTACTTTGAAAGGGACTGAGGTGTCATTGTCCTATGTACAATGTTTCTTGCATCTTCAATAAATGTCTCTATTTTTCGTATTTACATGGCTGGATCCTTCTGGACAGACCTCGTTATATATAGCCCACAAGGCCTAAAATATTTGCTACCTGGCCTTTTTACAGAAAAACTTTGCAGATTTGAATTAGATAAATATACAATTCTAATAATTATATGACGACCAGGAAAAAATGTGAAATTATTCTCAGGCAAAAGGAAACACAGAAGCCACAAACACAGTAAGCCAGGTCTCTCCCTCTTCTGATGACTTCTAGTACACAAAGCCAGGTGTGGTTTTCCAGGACCATTTAAAGGGGCAGGTGTTCTCCCACAAAACAGAACTTCCTTCTATTGGCTAGAATTTTTCATGAATTGCTAGTTTTCCATGGTTACTTTGTGCGAAATGTGATGATAGAAAGGACTTGCCAAAAACTTTCAGTATTAAAAATATCACAAATGCATGGCTGGGATCCCAGAATAAGAAAGTTCATGTTTTAAGATATCAAACCCAAATGTTAAAGTGACAAGACAGAATTCTTATGGTTCACATTGGTATTTACTTACTTTGCCTAAGTGTATTGGGTCTAATGATGGCAGAGGCAAAGCAGAGTATTTGACATGGTTTGTGAAGTATTCTTTCTTAGCATCTTTTCCTTTTGGGGAAATAGAGCGGTAAGAAAGGAGTACCAGGACTTCAGGTCGCATTCTTAAAGACACCTATCGCAGGATTGGTATTGTGATTCTGTAACCGCTTGACATCATCCAAGCTTTGGGAAACTCTCACCTTCTCTTTGTAATTAAATGTTTTCTATTTTGAAAACAGACATATAACTGGACCACCGAAAATATTGCTTTTTCTCTACAGATCTAAAAGAATTCAAAATATATAAAGACTGTTTTTAAACTACACTTTTTAAAAATTACATTTAAATATTGGTGGCTTTAATGTCTATACCATAAAAATAATACCCCAATATTATGGAGAAAAGAATGGACACATTTTCCTTTGGCTAACTGAGGAAATTATGCAGAAGGATTAAAGAGTCACCTGTCCTAGGATTCAGTTTTATAATGACTTTTGGTAAATATTATGATGGTCCTACACAAGTCATTTTATAGTCCTCACTTCTTCCATCCTAAAAATTGGAAGTATCACTTTGTTCCACCTACACTTCTCACTGGGCCTGTGATAAATATGCTGATTGCTAAACAAAATCAAAAGATTAGAATCTGGTCTAATTAATGTCTATTGTAAAGTGCTTTGAGATGTGTTTTTCTCATGAAAAATAATTGCTGAATTTTCCCATGACCTTCCCACTGCAAATGATAAAGCTTCTTTCTAATGGGTTAGGTATACCCTTGTGCACTCTTATTTCACAGCCTTAAAGTTTCATAGTACATTATGATATAATTATAAACTTTTCATATAAAAGACAACATATTCCTTGACCTCCCCAACCCGAATTTACCGGTGGGGTGTGGATTCTTACCAAATTTTTAAAAAATTCACATACTGATGAACCCTTTAGAACTTATAAATTATTATGATTCTACATTTGAAAATATCCAAGGTGGTAATTTTGCTTGTTTATATATAAAATAATTTTTCACAAATTTGGAATCTATGCTCCCTAATAAATATGATTTGACTAATATTTCCTTGATTTGGGCTTCATGAAAAAAAAGACAATTTCTGCAAAAAGACCTATTGCCTTGGGCTTTTAGAGAATTAAACACATTTTTCAAGTTTTGTGATCTCTAAGTTTGTCTTAAAATTATTGCTGGCTAATTTTATGATGATCTTTATTTATATTACTGTTTACTGAGCAGTGAAAGAATTAGAAGCTGCAGAAATAGACGGTGAGGAAGAGAAAACGATCAGGACAAGAAAAGGAATCAGACAAGAAATTGTAAGAAACATTAAAATTAGCAAGCTTAATGGTGGGGGAAGTGAAGATAACTGTACTTGAACAACAACAATAAATAAATAAGTAAATTCTCAAAAAAAAAAAAAACAAACCCGAAAATAGCAAGCTTAAAGCAAGATCACAGAATCAAGACAAAAATGAAAATGGGTGACAACTGCCTATTAAAAGAAAAATGGGAATGGAGTGAGGTAACCCAAAAATCTACCTAAAACAAAATTAAGCCACAGGACTACATTAGAGAACCACAGAAAAATACCAGATGCAATACTATAAGCAAAAGAGAACACTCTCAGTGGCTGTTTCAGAGTCTTTCACGGGGAAAATCCTTGATGAGTAACTAATCATTTGTTAACATTGCAAGAAAAAATAAAAGTAAACCATGCCTGGCAGATGCTTTCATTACACATCTATAACGGGCCAATTACATTGATAACAAAAATAATTAATAGTTAATTCAGTAAGACTATAAAATATGAATGATATATTAAGTTAAAACACATTATAATTTACATGCATTATGATACTGTTAAAATCCATATTTATATATTTCTAAGAAGTTGGGTTACAAGTAATTTAAATTTCCTTTTCTACTTTTGCATGTTTTTAAGATTGTTATTAAAATCACAGAATTGCTTTAAAAACAGTAACATAATTAGTATACAGCAAAAAAAATTTCTTTGGCTTTTTTTACTTCCCCTGTAAGCCTATTCATACAGCCCTGCTTTTGCTCTCACTGTTCACTGCCCCCCCAAATACTCTCCTCCTTTTTCTCTATCTATTCAATTTGTACCTTCAAGACATCTATGAAAACTTTCTCCTAGTTGTGGAGAAAAGGGAACCCTAGTGCACTGTTGGTGGGAATGCAGACTGGAGCAGCCCCTGTGGAAAACAGTATGGAATTTCCTCAGAAAACTAAAACTCAAACTGCCTTTTGACTCAGCAATTCCACTGCTGGGATTATACTCTAAGATCCCTGAAACACCAATCCTAAAGAACCTATGCACCCCAATGTTCATAGCAGCACAATTTACAATAGCCAAGTGCTGGAAGCAACCCAGGTGCCCATCAGTAAATGAATGGATCAAAAAACTGTGGTACATTTACACAATGGAATTCTATGCAGCAGAAAGAAAGAGCTCCTACCCTTCATGACAGCATGGATGGAACTGGAAACCATTGTGCTAAGCGAAATAAGCCAGGCAGTGAAAGAAAAATACCATATGATCTCACGTATAACTGGAACCTAATCAACAAAATAAACAAGCAAGCAAAATACAACCAGAGACATTGAAATAAAGAACAAACTGACAGTAACCAGAAGGGAGGGGAGAGGGGGATAACCGGGAAAGAAGGGGAAGGGTCATCAAGGAACATGTATAAAGGACACATGGACAAAGCCAAGGGGGGGAAGGATGGAGGGTGGGTGGCACGGGGGAAAGTGGTGGTGGGGAAATGGAGACATCTGTATTCAAACAACAATAAAAAAAGATAAAAAAAGAACAATAATATATTCCTCAAAAAATTGAAATTAATATTAAAAAACAAACCTTTCTCTCTCCTATAGCAGAGTATAAAAATGCAAGTCATTATCAAATTGCCAATGGTCATACTTTTAAAGTTTAAAGGTAATGGAACAAAATTACAAATGAAAATATGGATGTTTTATTATGTAAAAAATTAAAACATGAGCATAATAAAAACACACTAAAATGCTAATCATCACCTTTTTCTCTTTATGTATATTCTGTATATATGTGTATACATGTCACATGCATATGTATGTAATATGTACACATATATACACACATATATGGATGAATGAAAGTACAGACATTTGTGAGACACATTTCCATCCTTCAACCTAGAAAAAACAAACAATAATATTCAGTTTAGAGAGCTGGATAATGATATTGTAGCGGGGATGTTAAATAGCATAAACCTGAAAAATAGCTTATGAAGATTTATCATGTACCATAAAAATAAAGATATGTGCCTACACATTGATTTGGGTGAATATTTTAAGTCATTAAATTATGTTTACAAAGGGCATTTTATGAAAAGAGGAAATGTTTATATACATTCCTATATATTCTGCAATTGTTTACTAATCACCTATTATGAGTAACAATGGCAAATACAGTAAATCCTCACCTAACATTGTCAACAGGTTCTTGAAAACTCCATCTTTAGGCAAAATGACATATGATAAAACCAATTTTACCACAGTTTAGTTGATATAGACAAGAGTTGAGTTCCTACAGCATATTTCTGATCACAAAGCATCACTAAGCTTCTAAATAAAGACACAAAACACTTCTAATATTAAGCACTGAAATGAATGTGAGCTATATATCCATTTTAAAAAATCAATAAAAACAAGTCAGATCATTATTTTCCATCCCACTTATTCCAATTCAGGGTCACGGGCAGCTGGAGCCTCTCCTAAGAGCTCACGGTGCAAGGAGTGACTCACCCTGAAGAGGATACCTTTACACACACACACACACACACATTCAGATCTGGACAATTCAGAGACACCAGTTCACCTCACATGAACATCCTTGGCACATGGTAGGTTAAAGATTTTATTCATATATTTTTAGAAAGAGGGGAAGGGAAGGAGAAAAAAGGAGTGAAACATCAGCGTATGAGAGATGTATGAATGGTTGCCTCTCACGCGCTCCCCACTGGGGACCTGGACTTGGGATAGGGGAGGACACCAGAGTCCCTAGAAAAACCTCACACAGCCATGGGGAGAACGCGCAAACCACATTGACAGTGGTCCTGGCTGGGAATTGATTTTTTTCATCATTGGTGCTATAATGAAACAAGGTTGAACAAAACAACATAATTTGAGAACCTGATGCATGTTTAGAAAAATAACCTGGAACAAAATAATTGAAAGAGTCAATGGTAGTTATTGTAAATATTTATGCTTTTTCTTCTTTATTACTGTTTGTACTTTTAAATTTTTCCCTAATCAATCTGTGTTTTAGAGTCAGAATTTACTAATTTCCTTTAAGAAACATGATAGTAAATAGTTTGTGTCTGCTGATTTTTTAATTATACACAGTTAAAGAAGCATTGGCTGGGTTGGGGGCTATAAAAGTTTTAGATTTTATAGTAGTCAGTCTTTCAGACTAGATTTCTCTTAGAAAAAAAACTTTAGAATTCCTCGAAGCATTCTCAGTCAAAGTTGTGCATAAATGTTTGTTTTAAATGTAGCAATAGAATTAAAAATTATAACAAAACAATCTAGAAACATACAGAATGGTCTTTGGGCTCTTACAGAGAAAACCCATTTTGCAAGGGATGCCAGACCTGGGTTGCTGTAGTACACTAGATGTTCCACAAGGGGGCAGAAGAACAACACATTTATTAAAATTCCCATCCTGGAAAATTTGCAGCTTAATCTTACCAATTACAGAATTATTAGTATCAATACTGATAAGCTGTAACATTACAATGTGTTCATCCAACCCTTTCATATTTCATTCTAAAAGATTTATATTACTTGTGAAAATGGAAAAACAATAAATGATACAGTAAAGGGGTGGGATCTGCTACACATCCATATTATTTCCTTTTTCTTGGACTTTTATTAAAGCCACAGATTTAATATGCATGTATTTTGGGGGGTCGTTTGTTTATTCGTTCATGCATTTTTTGGATTGAGGATGAGTTCTTCACCAACATACCTCAGAAAGGGACTATGAGAGTAGATGGAAATCAGCTGGAAATCAGCTGGAATCAGTATAGCATGTCTCACCTCTGAGAAGGATTTAGAGATCATCTAGTCCAAATCTTTCCTTTCACGTTATCAATGAGAAAACTGAGGACCTGAGAACAACATAACTACATACCCAAAGGCACACAGTATGTTAAAGCTTTTACTTATTTATCTTTAGAGAGGTGGGAAGGGAAGGAGAAAGGGAGAGAAACATCAGTATATGAGGGATATATGAATGGTTGCCTCTCACGCACACCCTACTGAGGACCTGGCCCACAACCCAGGCATGCGCCCTGACTGGGAATCGAACCAGCAATCTTTTGGTCCGCAGGCCAGCCCTCAATCCACTGAGTCATACCAGCCAGGGATAACATGATTGACTTTAAAACATTTTGTTAGTAGTTTGTGATTTCCATATATTAAGAGATAGTTTTCTACCCCAAGCACCTTACCTCCTAACAGTTTAATAGTTTTCCTAGTGACATTTAAATGTTTAAATTACTTGGAATTGATCTTTGTTTCTGAATGGTTTTCCAAATGAATTTTTAGAGATTAGGTTCCCAAATTTCACAACAAAATGTGTGGGTTTTGACTGGAATTTTATTGTCTTTACAAATCAATTTAGGGATGACTTATGACTTCATAACAGAGCCTTCTAATCCATGGATGTGGTGTTTGTCTCCATTTATTTAGATTTCTTTAATGCCTTCCAGTGAAATTATACAATTTTCTCTGAAAAGGTCTTGCATATTTTTGGGTGAGATTTATTCCTGTGTTATTTACAATTATTGATGTTTTTATAACTGGTACCATTTTTATTGCATTTTCCAACTCCACATAGCTGGAGGATAGAAATACATTTTATGTGTTGATCAAGTATACCAACACTTTACAAAATCATTTTATTGATTCTAATAATTTATCTAAATAAATTTTAAATTTTGTACATAAATGATTATCATATGCAAATGATGAATAGCATTTTTCTAATTCTTATATCTTTTTCTTCTTGCCTTACTGCACTGACTCAGATATTAAGCACAGTGTTGAATGGAAGTAGTGGCAGTGGGAAATGTTTTGTCACCAGATTTTAAATGGTAAGTTTTCATTCCTTTACTATCAAATGCAATGCCTTTTATGAATTTCTTATAGGTACCTTTTATCAGGCTATTAAAGATTTCTTCTATTCTTGCTTTGCTAACATTTCTTTTTTCTTTTTTAATAAAGAGTAGATGCTGCCTTGGCTGGTGTGGGTCAGTGGATTGAGCACCGGCCTGAAAACCAGAGAATCGCCAGTTCAATTCCCAGTTAGGGCACATGTCTCGGTTGTGAGCCAGGTCTCCAGTAGGGGTGTATGTGAGAAGCAACCACACACTGATATTTCTCTCCTTCTCTTTCTCCCTCGCTTCCCCTCTCTAAAAATAAGTAAATAATCTTTAAAAAAAGAAAAAGAAACAGTAGATGTTGCCCTGGCTGGTGTGGCTCATTGAATTGAGCACTGGCCTGCGAACCAAAGGTTCACTGGTTTGATTCCCAGTCAGGGCACATGCGTGGGTTGCAGGCCAGGTCCCCAGTAGGGGGCACACAAGGGGCAACCACACATTGATGCTTCTCTCCCTCTCTTTCTCCCTCCCTTCCCCTCTCTCTAAAAATAAATAAATACATATCTTTTAAAAAGAAGAGTAGATGCTGAATTTTATATTTTTTTCTGCACATGTGGAAATGGTCGTATTATTTTTGCCTTTAATAAGTAAGCATAGTAAATCTATTGATTTATGAGTATAAGTCCAACGTCAAGGCCCAAGGCAGGCTGCTCTCAAATATCCCACAATGGCATACTGATTACTTTGAATTAAAGTTACTTGACAGTTGGTGCAAGAAGGGGATGTTGACCCTCCTCTGCCTTCTTGAACACAGGAAGTAAAATCTCTCCTGGGAAAGGTGCCTTCCTTGACCCAGGGGAGCTAAGGGAAACACCCTTATCACTGGAGTTAAGGAATCCAGGTCTGAAAGGCTTAGGTAAGCAAACTCTGTTAACTCCTTTACTAATTTACTACCCAAGCCCAAACTTGGTTTAGAATCCTCACTAATTGAGCACCAAAACCTGAGTATCTTTGTCTTATCAATTCTTCACAAATGTATGGTTTCTTTGTATAAAAAAGATTTTAAAAAACTGGCTGGAGAGGGGAGGGAATTTCAGGGGAAAAGGGGAAGTATTTTCAGGAATAACTATTAAGGACACATGGACAAAACCAAGTAGGGGTAGAAATGGGAGGGAGGTGGGGAGGGCTGGGGGGTAGGCTGGGATGGGAGTAAAAGACAGAAAACTGTACTTGAACAACAATTAAAATTTTTAAAAATGTAAAAAAAAAATTAGACTTCCGGCCAAGATGGAAGCATAGGTGGACACACTGTGTCTCCTCACATGACCAAAGTTAAGGACAACAAAGATTTAGAAACAACAAAACAACCAGAACTGATAGAAAATTGAACTGTACGGAAGTCCAACAACCATTCATCCAGACTGGTAAGAGGGGCGGAGTCGTGGCAGGAAAAAGTGAAGGTTGGCGGGCCTGGGTACTCAGGCAGCAGTGGCTGGCAGACCCCAAGGCTCACAGGTGGCATCTAGCGGACCCTGGGCACAGGGTGGCAATGGTGCAGACCCAGTGAGGCCATGCAAGACGGCTGGCTGACCAGGTGGTCCCACATTTGTGCACAGATAATCCAGGGGAAGGGGAGGTGGGGGAAGGGACTGGAATCCAAGAGAGAGCTGAGCAAGTGCCATTGTTCCCTCTCGGACCCTGCCCCCACATCCAGTGTCACTACCCAGAGACTGGGCTGCCCCGCCCTGGGGAACACCTAAGGCTCCACCCCTTACTACATAACAGCTGTGACTAGACCGAAAAAAAAACCCCAAAATGTCTCAAATGGGAGAACAGATCAAAGCCCCATAGCCAATTCATCTAAGCAACCAAGAGACAGCCAACCTATCAGATGCACAGTTCAAAGCCCTGTTGATTAGGAAGCTCACAGAAGTGGTTGATTTTGCTCACAAATTAGATGAACAAATGAAGGCAACAATAAGTGAAATGAAGAAAAACACACAGGGAACCAACAGAGATGGGAGGAAAACTGGAACTCAAATCAATGGAGTGGACCAGAAGGAAGAAAGAAACAACCAAACAGAAAACTAGGAAGAAACAAGAATTCAAAAAAAAATGGGGAGAGGCTTAGGAACCTCCAGGACATCTTTAAACGTCCCAACATTTGAATTATAGGGGTACCAGAAGGGGAAGAGGAAGAGCAACAAGTGGAAAACTTATTTGAACAAATAATAAAGGAGAACTTTCCCAATCTGGCAAAGGAAATAGACTTCCAGGAAGTCCAGGAAGCTCAGAGAGTCCCAAAGAAGTTGGCCCAAGGAGGAACACACCAAGGCACATCATAATTCCATTACCAAAGATTAAAATGAAGGGGAGAATTCTAGAAGCAGCAAGGGATAAGGGCACAGTCACCTACAAAGGAGTTCCCATCAGACTGTCAGCTGATTTCTCAAAAGAGACCT
>PVKU01014505.1:0-22712 GCA_004027475.1 Anoura caudifer | reverse complement strand
ATCTGAGAAGCACTTTATCTTCCCTTCCATTCTAAATGACAGCTTTGCTGGATAGAGCAATCTTGGATGTAGGTCCTTGACTTTCATGACTTGGAATACTTCTTTCCAGCCCCTTCTTGCCTGCAAGGTCTCTTTTGAGAAATCAGCTGACAGTCTGATGGGAACTCCTTTGTAGATGACTGTGGCCTTATCCCTTGCTGCTTCTAGAATTCTTTCCTTCATTTTAGTCTTTGGTAATGTAATTATGATGTGAATTGGTGTGTTCCTCCTTGGGTCCAACTTCTTTGGGACTCTCTGAGCTTCCTGGGCTTCCTGGAAGTCTATTTCCTTTGCTAGATTGGGGAAGTTCTCCTTTAGTATTTGTTCAAATAACTTTTCCACTTGTTGCTCTTCCTCTTCCCCTTCTGGTACCCCTATAATTTGGATGTTGGGACATTTAAAGATGTCCTGGAGGTTCCTAAGCTTCTCCTCATTTTTTTGAATTCTTGTTTCTTCCTTCTTTTCTGTTTGGTTGTTTCTTTCTTCCTTCTGGTCCACCCCATTGATTTGAGTCCCAGTTTTCCTCCCGTCACTATTGGTTCCCTGTGCATTTTTCTTCATTTCACTTATTGTAGCCTCCATTTGTTCCTCTAATTTGTGACCAAAATCAACCAATTCTGTGAGCTTCCTAATCACCAGATCTTTGAACTGTGCTTCTGATAGGTTAGCTACCAGTGCCATGAGCTCTGCATCTGATAGACTGACCACCTCCTGGTCGCTCAGATGAATTAGCTCCAGGGCTCTGGTCTGTTCTCCCATTTGAGCCATCCTTGGTGTTTTGTTTTGTTTTGTTTTGTTTTGTTTTCTGGTCGGGGCTGTTACGAAGTGAGGAGCAGATCCTTAAGTATTCACCAGGGTGGGGTAGTCCAGTCTCTGGGTTATGATGCTGGATGTGGGGGCGGGGTCCGATAGGGAACAATGGTGCTTGCTACACTCTCTGCCAGATTTCAGTCACTTCCACTGCTTCCCCCAAGCAAACTGGACCCCTCTGGTTCTGATTCCTGGGTGGGTGGACCTGCGCATGCTCCAGGACCCCGTGAGTCTCCCCAATGAACTCTCCTGTGAGGCTGGGACTCCCTCCCAGCACCTCAGCCCCCACAAGTATTTTCAATGAGTGCTTTTGGGCTTCACTTCCTGGCACTGGGGCCCTGCGTCACACAGTCTGACTTGCTGCCTGGTTTATCTTTGCACAAAATGTGTGTCCACAGTCCGCTAGGCCACCTGTGCACCTGGAGTGACTGTGCACCTGGCACCACCACCAGCTTATCCCGCAGCAATCCGACTCCACCGGCCAGGGACTGTGCTGGACGCTGACTCCGCCCCTCTTACCAGTCTCAGTGAATCATTGTCGTCAGACTCCCACACAATTCAATTTTCTCTCTGTCCTGGTTGGGTTTTCTTTTTCTTTTTTGGTTCTATATTTCTGTTGTCTTTAATCTTGGTTGTGAGAGGAGGCACAGCATGTCCAGCTATGCCTCCATCTTGCCTGGCTCTTTGAATATTTCTTGCCACTCGCTTCTGGCCTGCAAAGTTTCTGTTGCAAAATCAGCTGACATTCTTATGAAAGCTCCCTTGTAGGCAACTAACTGCTTTCTCTTGGTACCTTTAAGATTCTCTCTTTAACCTTTTGCATTTTAATGATGATGTATCATGGTGTGGGCCTCTTTGAATTCATCTTATTTAGGACTCTGCACTTCCAGGACTTGTGTGACTTTTTCCCTCACCAGGTTAGGGAAATTTTCTGTCATATTATGAAAGTTTTTGCTTGCTCAGCTCTCCTTCCAGTACCCCCACAACGTGAATGTTAGTACACATGAAGGTGCTCCTGAGACTCCTTACACTACCTTTATTTCTTTGGGTTCTTTTTTTCTTTTTACTGTTCTGATTAGGTGTTTTTTGCTTCCTTATATCCCAAATCACTGATATGATTCTCATTTCCATCTACTCTACTGTTGATTCCCTGTAAATTATTCATTTCAGTTAGTGTATCCTTCATTTCTGACTTTTTTTATGCTGTTGAGGTTCTAAGTTCATTGAGCATCCTCATGACCAGTGTTTTAAATTCTGCATCTAGTAAATTGCTTGTCTCCATCTTGTTTAGCTGTTTTTCTGGAATTTTCTTCTGTTCTTTCATTTGGGACAATTTTTTTTCTCTCCTCATTTTGGCAGACTCCTTGGGTTTGTTTCTATGTATTAGGTAGAGCTGTTACGTCTTCCAGGCCTGGTATCATGGCCTAATGTAGGTGTTCTGTAGGGTCCAGTGCCACAGCTTTCTCAATCACCCAAGCTGGGCACTTGAGGGGGACTCCTCCTCTAGCAGTTTAGTCTTGATTGCTGTTGGCACATGAAAGAGAGGGATTTACCCTCAGGCTGATCAGATGCAAGGACTGGCTGTGACCACCAAAGACCAACCTCTGATACCATGGAGAATCAGCTCTGCAGGGGCCCTCCCCACAGAACAGGACTTACTTCAGCAGAGCTCTGGTGCCGTCTGAGTCTGCACCTTCAGTGTGCTGCTTGTAGAGATGGTTGGACAGTGATGCTTCAATGTGGTCTGAAGCTATCCACTGGATGTGCTGCTCTGGAATCTTCCAGGAGATGCAGACTAAGTACACAGCCATAGCCTGTGTTCTGCCCAGGGCCACCCAGCACAAGCTACAAACTGATCTGCAGATGGCTGGTACTTGTGCAGAGTTGAAAGATACCTAGGGTAGGCCAAGCTGCAATCCAAGTCTGTCTGCTGCTAGTACCATACCTGGGGTCTCTTAGTGAGAGGTAAAGGGCTTGCTGAGGCCAGATGCTTCTCAAGAGATTTTAGGAAAATTTGGAGCATTAGCCAAGACAGGCCATTGGTATGAAAAAGCCACTGGAAAAAAATGCGGGTAGGCCCAAAAGTTAGGTGGGGCAGGGTCCCAGGGAATCACCAGGGCAGGGCAAAGTGTAAGACAGCTTGAGGGAGTCTCAGATATGTGGTCCATCTGCCAGCTCTGTGGGGAAAGGGTTCAGAAAAGGAATAATGGCATCTGCCAGCACTTTTGTCTGGGAGAATGCTGCCCTTCCAGCTCTTCCTCTGATGCCAAATTAACTCAACTCCTCCCTATATGTCCCTGGTTCCTATTTTTTAATTAATATTTATTTTTAAAATTAATATTTATTTTTTCCATTACCAGTTAGTCCCCTTATACACCCCTAAACCCAGCAATCACCACACTGTTGTCTATGCCCATTGGTCCTTAGTCCTTTTTCTCAGTCTCTCTACAATTTAACCTCCCCCAGTAGGTGTCAACTGCTCTCCATCTATGAGTCTTTCTCTGTTTTGCTTGTTAAATCACTTTGTTCCTTACATTCCCCATATAACTGAAATCATATGGTATTTGTCTTTCTCTAGCTTATTTCACTTCCCATAATGTTCTCAAAGTTCATCCATACTGTTGCAAATGGTAAAATTTTCCTGTTTATAGCCCAGAATTCCATTGTGTAAATGTCCCATAGTTGTTTTATCCACTCATCTATTGATGGACACTTGGGCTGCTTCCATATCTTAGCTACTGTAAATAACATATAGGTGCTTACATTCTTTAGAATGTGTTTTGAGTTCCTTCGGAAATATTCCCAGAATTGGGCTTGCTGGGTCAAAACACAGATTCATTTTTAATTTTTTGAGGTACCTGTTTTGAGATGTATCAGCAGATATGTTCTCCCATTCTGTTGGGTTTTCTTTTTATTTTGTTGATGATTTCCTATGCTGCGCAAAAACCTTTGAGTTTGATGTAGTCTCACTTGTTTATTTTTTTCTTTTGTTTCCCTTGCCTGGGGAGATTGCCTATAAAAATATTTTATCAGATATACATCCAATATTTTGCTGCCTATTTTCTTCTAGAATTTTTATGGTTTCTGGATTAACATTTAAGTCTTCGATCAATTTTCAATTTATTCTTGTGTGCAGTATAAGAAGGTGATCTAATTTTATTTTTCCGCACGTATCTGTCCTATCTTCCCAACAGCATTTATTGAATAAACTATCTTTAGCCCATTGTATGTAATTGCTTCCTCTGTTGAATATTAAAATTGACTATAAAAGTATGGGTTTATTTTTGGGCTCTCCATTCTGTCTATTGATCTATGTGTTTTCATGCCAGAACCATGCTGTTTTGATAACTCGGGCCTTGTAATATAGTCTGATATTAGGTAGCATGAGTCCTCCAACTTTGCTCTTCTTTCTCAGGATCTCTGTTTCTATCCAGGTCCTTTTGTGGTTCCATATAAATTTTTGAAGTATTTGTTCTACTACTGTGAAATATGTCAATGGAACCTTAATAGGAATTGTGCTGAATCTATAAATTGCTTCAGGTAGCATGGACATTATGTTAATTCTTCCTATCCATGAACACAGTATGTGCTTCCACTTACATCTATCTTCTTCAATTTCTTTCTTTAGTGTCTTATAATTTTCTGAGTACAGGTCTTTTACATCCTTGTTAGGTTTAATCCTAGGTATTTTATTCTTTGTGAAGTAATTGTGAATGGGATTGTTTTCTTAATTTCCCTTTCTGTTAGTTTGTCACTGGCATATAAAAATAGCAACTAATTTCAGGATATTAATTTTATATCCCATGATTTTGCTGAATACATTTATGAGCTCTAGTCATTTCTTAGTGGAATCTTTGGGGTTCTCAATGTACAGTAACATGTCATCTCCAAATAAAGATAGTTTTACTTCTTGCTTTCCAATTTGGATGCTTTTATTTCTTCTTCTTGTCCGACTGCCATAGCTAGTACTTCCAATACTATGTTGTATAGAGAGGTAAAAGCGGACATCCCTGTTTTGTTCTCAATCTTAAGTACAATACTTGTATTTTTGCTCACTGAGTATGATGCTGGCAGGGTTTGTCATATGTGGTCTTTATTATATTGTTATATTTCCTGTATTCCTACTATGCTGAGAGTTTTGATAATAGGGACTGGATTTTATCAAAAGCTTTCTCTGCAACTATTAATGTGATCATATGGTTTTTAGTCTTAATTTTGCTTATGTGGTCAATCACTTTTACTGAATTGAGACTGATGTACCAACCTTGCATTTCCAGAATAAAACACCTGATCATGATGTCTGATCTTTCTGATGGACTGCTGTATTCAGCCTGGTAATACTTTGATGAGGACTTTAGCATCTATGTTCATCAGGGACATTGACCTATAATTTTCTTTCATTGTACTATTTTTATCTGGTTTTCGAGTTAGGATAATGCTGGCCTTGTAAAATAAATTTAGGAAGCAACTTATTTCCTTCCTCTTGAATTTATGAACTAGTTTGAACAGGAAAAGTGTTTTTTTTTCTTGGAGCATGTGGTAAAATTCACCTATGAAGACATCTGGACCAGCGCTTTTGTTCGTTGGGAGTTTTTTATTACTGCATCAAATTCATTAGGTGTACTCTGTCTATTCAGATTCTATGACTCTTCCTGATTTACTTTTGGAAGATTTTATGTTTCTACAAATTTATCCATTCCATCCAGGTTATCTAGTTTGTTGGCAAGTACTTGTTCATAATATTTTCTTACAATCTTTTCTATTTCATTGGTATCGGAGTTTCTCCTCTTTCATTTCTGATTTTATTCATTTGAGTCAATTTGTTTTTTTCCTTGATGAGTCTGGTTAAAGGTTTGTTGATCTTGTTTATCTTTTCAAAGAACCAGCCCTTGTATTCATTGACTTTTTTTCTGTATTATTTTTTAGACTCTATTTCTTTTATTTCTGCTTTGATCTTAATTATTTCCTCCCTTCTGCTTTGAAGTTGTTCTTTTCCAAGTTTCCTCAGGCTGAACTTTGACTATTTGCATTTTTACTTGTTTTTCTAAGATAAGGCTATTATGCTATGTATTTCCCTCTTAGGACTAATTTCCCAGTGTCCCACAGATTCTGGATCGTTTTGTTCTCATTTTCATTTCTTTCAAGTTATCTTTGATTTCTTCTTTGATCTTGTTATTGATCCAGTCATTGTTATATAAGTTATTTAGCTTCTATGCTTGCTTTTTTTCAGTATTCATCTTGTGACTGATTTAAAATTTCATAGCATTATGGTCAGAAAATATGCTTCATATGATTTCAATCTTCTTCAATGTACTAAGACTTGTTTTTTTTTTGTCCTAACATGAGGTCTAATCTAGAAAGCAATCCATGCACACTTGAAACGTATGTACATGTGCTGTTTTGGGGTGAAAAGATCTGAAGATATCAATTAAACCCATTTCACCTAGTGTCTCATCTGCAGCCGCTATCTCCTTGTTGACTTGCTGTCTGAAAGATTTATCCTTTGAAGTCACGGGTGTGTTAAAATTCCCAAACATGATCAAAAATTTTATGTAAAGTGTCCAGAGGAAGATGGCCATGAGGTAGGAGGGAGCAGATTCCACTTCCCCGTATACCCAGGAGAAAAACCTAGCTGATCTACAGAGGAACAGAGCAAACAGACAACAGTACCCCAGCATATATGAAAATAGGAGACCAAAAATTGTAGCGGACATTGAAAAGCTAGATGATGGTAAGGAGCGTGCTTCAAGAAAGTAAGGTCTCAGGGAACAGAGCAGGGACCAGGGCAGCTGCACCCCTGGCCCACTGCCGATGGGGTGTGCCACAGGATTCCTGGGAGAAAGCTGTTCAACTACTCCCTCCCCGGCCAAACAAGGCTTAAGCAGAACTGGGAGAGACCTGGTTGCTTGAAGTCGCAGAGAGGGGAATAAAGACTAAGTGACAAACACACAGGGACTGTGAAAACACAGTCTGTAGAGGCCAGTTTAGGAGAGTTGAGAGTTGGGCTGTGATGGGCCCTGACCCCAGTAGTCCCCGGTCTAGCTGGAGAATTGGGCTGTGCGAGAGGGCAGGCCTCTGTGCAGAACAGCAGGCTTGAGTAGGAGGAGTTTCTCAAAAACAAAAAGTGAAAACACCGATTTTGTTCAGGGAATTCTCCTGCAGCACCAACTGCGCCTCCTCCCCACCCAGCCAGGCAGCACTTCCAAGGAGGCGAGGGAAGCCCTGTGCACCACCATAGCACTGGGAAGGGTACCACCCTAACATGTGGTGCCAGAGGTGAACTGGCCGAGACCATGCCCCGCAACCCAGGGAGAGTGCACTCTGAGAAAAGCCTGGGAGAACAGGGAAAGTACACTCTGAGGAAAGCCTCCTGGATCACAAACCCAATGACCTGTGGAGAGGCGCCAGGCTAGTTCTGGGGAGTGTGCCTGAAAGGCTGAGTGCTGATCAATCAGGGAGAAAAGCCCCTCAGCCTTCTGCAATCAGCAACACCAGAAAAACCGGTGTGGCCAGTCTGAAACCACCCAGAGGCTTCTTTTTCTAAGTAATTTCTTATTTTTCAATTTTTATTATATTTTTATCTCACTTCCTTTTTCATCTCTCCTTCTTTCCTGTTTTATTCCTTCACCAGTTCCAACTGGTGAAAAGACCAGAGTTGGAACCAAAGACTGGGCATCCCAACAGCTGAGACACTGAGACAAATTTCACTTTGCTATTACACAGAACCTACAAATTATTGTATATTTGTATTATTATTTTTCATTATTCTTACATCTTTTATTTTAACAGTATTTTTGTATTCCTCCTCTTTCTGTTTAGTCTTCTTTGCTTGGCTGATTATAGTGTATCGTTGGACAGGTTTCCCCTATTCTCTCTTTCATAGTGATTCCTAATTTACTGTCCTTCACTTCACTTGTGTTCCATTAGCACACTACTCAAGGTCCTATACTCCCTATTCTTGTTATCCAGATCACATATATTCTGTCATATGATTGTTGCTCATTATTATTGTAAATAACAACTGTTCCATACAATTGTAAATGCTACAAAACACCCCCACCCAGATCTCAGCTCAATTTAGGGTTTCCTGAACTCTATTATTGTAGTGGTTAACTCTATTCTCTCACACACTACACCTATTTACTATCCTTTACTTTCACCTTACCTCAGAATCTGACCTCCCACAACTTCAATGCCTTCTAGATAAAACTCACAACCCTAACATCCCAACAAGAGCCTTATCCACTCTCCATTCTTCTTAAAAAGTGGCTACTTGGGTGGAATATCACAGTTAACACTATACATAGCCAAAGGTTCTCCTATCTCTTCTCTACCGGCTGCTACTGTAAATACCATGCAATACTCTCTTGCTGTCTTAAACCATTTTGCCATCCCCCTCCAAATGATCACAAAAAAGAGTACGTGGAAGCTGTGAACACCAGGATATTTGCTGGAAGAGGAAACCTAATAACAAAACACAACCAACAGATAACAAAAGAAGAAGATGAAGGAGGGAGTGGAAGCCACACTAACCTCAATCCAGGACCAATCTGGAAATACAACTAAATAGTAGAGAAATTACCCAGAACAAACAACTGAACAAGAGCAAGAGAGAATACTCGAAACCTTGTACACATGGAAGAAACAACTTCAACACAACCTGTCCTCACCAGCACAAGAAAATACAAGAGGTGGCGGACAGAGTGACCCTCAGTTAATCAGCTGGTGGGAAGGAAGGATCCACCGAAGAAAAACCCAACAAAATCAAAACCCAAAAACAAACACAGAGCAAACATAAACGCCACCCCAACACCAGTGAGATCAGGAGATCAAGGGGACTATACCACTGAAACTCACAGGTATTCTACCACAGAAGTTCATGCAATACACCCAGGGAGCCAGAACAGATAAATTTAAGAAGCTGAGGCTAAGAAGAGTCTCACAAACAATGGGAACACACACACACACACACACACACACACACACACACACACACACACACACACACACATATATCCCCAAATGATAGGAAAGGAGGAATCATCAAAAAGAATGCTAAATGAAACTGAGGCAACTCAACTATCAGATATACAGTTCAAAGCAATGGTTACCAGGAAGCTCAAAGACCTCACAGTGAATTACCAGAAACTACAGTGAAACTACAATGAACTCACTGCAAACTACATCAACATGAGAAAGGAAACAGAAACTACCAACAAGAGCCAAGAGGAAATGTTCAGAGGAACACAGTTTCTGAATTGAAGAACACAGTGGAAGGAATTAAAAGCAGGATCCATGAAACAGAAGATGGGATCAGTGAGCTGGAAGACAAGGTAAAAAAAATACACCCAGAAAGAGAAAGAAAAGAAAAAGAGGATCAGAAAGAATGAAGAGGAATTAATACAAATGCAGGACAATATGAAATGTAACATTATCCATATAACAGGGATACCGGAAGGAAAAGAAGAAGAGCAAGGGACAGAAAACCTGTTTGAAAAAGTAATGATGGAAAACTTCCCTAATTTGATGACAGAAAAAGAGACACAACTCCAGGAAACACAGAGAGTCCCAATCAGGAGGAACCCAAAGAGGCCCACGTCAAGACACATCATAATTAAAATGGCAAAATTCCAAGACAAAGAGAGAATCTTAAAGGAAGCAGGGAAGAAACAGTAAGTAACAAGGGAGCCCCAATAAGGTTACCAGCTGACTTCTCAATGGAAATGCTCCAAAGCAGAAGAGAATGGAGAGAAATACTCCAAGTAATCAGAACCAGAGGCATGGAACAAGGCTTTCAATCAAGATAGAAGGCCAAATAAGGAGCTTCCCAGACAAAAGAAGGCTAAAAGAATACACCTCCACCAAACCAGCTCTGCAAGACACGCTAAAGGGACTACTTTAAAGAAAGGAAGGAAGAGAGAAAGAGAGAGAGGAACACAGGTACAAAAATGGCAATGAAAGTACCTATCAATAATAACCTTAAATGTAAATGGATTAAATTTTCCAACCAAAAGACACAGAATAGCTGAGTGGATGGGAAAGCATAACCCACACATATGCTGCCTACAAGAGAACCACCTCAGAGCAAAAGACCTACACAAATTAAAAGTGAAGAGCTAGAAACAAATTTTCAAAGTAAATAAACAGGAAAAAAAGCCGGGGTAGCAATACTCATATCAGACAAAATAGACTTCAAAAAAAGGGCCATGAAGAAAAACTGAGAAGATCCCTTCATAATACTCAAGGAAAGAATCTACCAAGAAGACATAAACATTGCAAATATATATGCACCCAATATAGGAGCACCTAAATACATAAAGAAAATCTTAGAAGACTTCAAGAAAGATATGGACAGCAACACAATTACAGTAGGGGATTTTAACACCCCACTGTCAAAAATGGACAGATCTTCCAAACAAAATATCAACAAAGATATTGTGGCATTGAACATGCCCTAAATGAAATGGACTTAATTGATACATATAGAGCCCTTCATCCCAAAGAAACTAAATACACATTCTTTTCCAATGCACATGCAACATTTTCAAAGATAGACCACATGATAGGACACAAAACAAGCCTCAACAAATTCAGGAAAACTGAAATCATACCAAGCATTTTCTCTAACCACAGGGACTGAAACTAGAAACTAACACCAAGGAAAAAACCCAAAACAATCAAAATCATGGAGATTGAACAGCATGCTATTAAACAATGAATGGGTCAAGAATGAAATTAGGGAAGAAATCAAAAAGTTTCTGGAAACCAATGAAAATGAACTCACAACAACCCAAAATTTATGGGACACAGCACAAGCAGTCCTGAGAGGGAGGTTCATGGTGATACAGGCCTCCCTAAAAAAGATACAAACATTTCAAACAAACAACCTAACCCTACGCCTACAAGAACTTGAACAACAAAGACAGCCCAGAGCAAGTAGAAGGAAGTAAATAACCAAGATCAGAGAATTAAATGACATAGAGACTAAAAGCACAATTCTAAGGATTAATGAATCCAGGAGCTGGTTCTTTGAAAAGATAAACAAAATCGACAAGCCTTTAATCAGGCTCATCAAGAAAAAAAGAGACAGGACCCAAATAAACACAATTAGAAATGAAAGAGGAGAGACTGCAACTGACACCACAGAAATACAAAGGATTTTAAGAAATTGCTATGAAGAACTGTATGCCAAGAAATTTCAAAGCCTAGGTGAAATGGACAAGTTCCTAGAAAAATATAATCTTCCAAAACTCAATGAAGAAGCAGAAAGCCTGAACAGACCGATAACAGCAGATGAAATTGAAGCAATAATCAAAAAACTCCCGACACACAAAAGCCCTGGACCAGATGGTTTCACAGGAGAATTCTACAAAGCATTTAAGGAAGAGCTAACCCCTATCCTTCACAGACTATTCCAAAAAAGCCAAAATGATAGAAAACTCCCAAACTCTTTTTATGAAGCCAGCATCATCCTAATCCCAAAACCAAATGAAGACATAACAAAGGAAGGAAACTTCAGGACAATATCACTGATGAACATAGACACTAAAATCCTCAACAAAATACTGGCAAACTGCGTCCATCAATACATTAAAAAGATCATACACCATGACCAACTGCGATTCACCCCAGGGATGCAAAAATGGTTCAATATTCGCCAATCAGTAAATGTAATATATCACATAAAGAAAAGCAGAGGCGAATATCCCATGATCATAAGAATAGATGCAGAAAAAGCATTGGATAAGGTACAGCACCCATTTATGATAAAAACACTCAGCAAAGTGAGAATACAGGGAGCATTCTTCAACATAATAAAGGCCATATATGAGAGACCTCTAGCCAACATCACACTCAACAGGCAAAAACTAAAATCTTTCCCATTAAGATCAGAAACAAGACAAGGGTGTCCACTTTCACCACTTCTATTAAACATCATATTGGAAGTACTAACCACAGTGATCAGAAAAGAAAATAAATGGCATCCAAATCAGAAAGGAGGAAACAAAACTGTCATTGTTTACAGATGGCATGATAGTATACATAGAAAATCCTATATACTCCACCAGAAAACTGCTGGACCTAATAAATGAATTTGGCAAAACAGCGGGATATAAAGTCAATATCCAGAAATCAATGGCATTTTTGTATACCAAAAATAAAGCAGCAGAAGCAGAAATCAGGGGGGAAAGTCACATTTCATATAGCAAAAAGAAAAATAAAATACCTACAAATAAACCTAACCAAGGAAGTAAAAGACTTGTATTCAGAAAACCATACAACCCTGAAGAAAGGAATCAAGGAAGAGACAAACAAATGGAAACATATACCGTGTTCATGGATCGGAAGAATTAACATCATCAAAATGTCCATACTGCCCAAAGCAATTTACAAGTTCAATACAATACCTATTAAAGTACCATTAAAGTACCAATAGCATATTTCATAGACTTAGAACAAATACTTCAAAAATTTATGTGTAACCATAAATGACCCCAAATACCTACCGCAATTTTGAGAAAGAAGAGCAAAGTAGGAGGGATCAAAATACCTGACACCAAACTGTATTACAAGGCCACTGTAATCAAAATAGCCTGACACTGGCATAAAAACAGGCACATGAACCAGTGGAATAGAACAGAGAGCCCAGAAATAAACCCAAGTCCCTACGGTCCAGTAATATTCAACAAAGGGGGCAGCAACATAAAATGGAGTAAAAATACCCTCTTCAACAAATGGTATTGGGAGAACTGGACAGCTATGTGGAAAAAATGAAACTCAAGCACCAACTTACACCACACAAGAATAAATTCAAAGTGGATAAGAGATTTAAATATGAGCTCTGACTTCATTAAAGTCCTAGAGGAGAATTTAGGCAGGTAAATATCAGATATTTCACACAGCAACATTTTCACTGATATGTCCCCTAGAGCAAAGGACATAAAGGAAAGAATAAACAAGTGGGATCTCATCAAAATAAAAAGCTTCTGCACAGCTAAAGAAAACAATATTAAAATAAAAAGACAACCAATCATATGGGAAAACATATTTGCCAACAATACTCCATGCAAGGGTTTAATCTCAAAATAAATAACGAACTTACACGACTCCACTCTAAGAAGACAAGCAACACAATTAAAAAAATGTGCAAAGGTCTTAAACAGACACTTCTCCAAGGACATACAGAGGATCCAGAGACACATGAAAAGATATTCACTGTTGCTAGCTATCAGAGAGATGCAAATTAAAACCACAAAGAGATACCACTTCAAACTGGTCAGAATGGCCATCACAAACAAAGCAACAAACAACAAGTGTTGCAGAGGTTGTAGAGAAAAGGAACCCTAGTGCACTGTTGGTGGGAATGAAGACTGGTACAACCACTATGGAAAGCAGTATGGAATTTTCTAAGAAAACTAAAAATGGATCTGCCTTTTACCCAGCAATTCTACTGCTAGGATTATATCCTAAGAATCCTGAAACGCCAATCCAAAAGAACCTATGCAGCCCAATGTTCACAGCAGTGCAATTTACAATAGCCAAGTGTTGGAAGCAACCTACATGCCCATCAGTAAATGAGTAGATCAAAAACTATGGTACATTTACACAATGGAATTCTATGCAGCAGAAAGAAAGAAGGAACTCCTACCCTTTAGGACAGCATGGATGGAACTGGAAAGCATTATGCTAAGTGAAATAAGCCAGGCGGTGAAAGACAAATACCAAATGATCTCACCTTTAACAGGAACCTAAACAACAAAACAAACAAACAAGCAAAATGTCACCAAAGACACTGAAATAGAGAACTGGCTGATCAGAGGGGAGAGGGGAGGGAATTTCAGGGGGAAGGGTTTACAGGAACAAGTATAAAGTACACATGGAAAAAACTAGGGGGGTGGAAATGGGAGGGAGGTGGGGAGGGCTGGGGGCGTTGGCTGGAATGGGAGTGAAAAACAGAAAACTATACTTGAACAATTAAATTTTTTAAAAATATCCCAAACACAAAGATCTCTTAGTTATATCCATGAAGATTTGCTTTACATGATTATATGCTCCTATGTTGGGTGCATGAATGTTTACTACCATTACATCTGCTTGTTGGATTGCTTCCTTTATCATTATGTACTGTCCTTCTTTGTCTCTTACTATAAGTCGATTTTGACATATATCAGTATTAGTACCACAACTTTTTTTCTTTTACACTATATTAAGTATATCTTTACAATCTTTTACTTTTAGTGTGTGTCAATCTTTCAATCTCGGATAGTCTCTTGGAGGCAGCATATATATGTTTCTTGTTTTCTTATGCATTCACCTACCCTCAGTCTTCTGGTCAGAGTATTTAAGCCATTTACATTCAAGGTGATTACTGATAGATAGATACATATGTATTGCCATTTTACTATAGATTGTTTTCCTGTTTTTCTTTCCTTTCTATTTTTTCTTTTTCTTTTTATTTAAGCAAGCCATTTAACATTTCTTCCAGTAATAGTTTGGTGTGAACAAACTTTTTTAACTTTTGCTTGTCAGGGAATCTCCATATGGAAAAAATATCTCCATATTTTTTCTTCAATTTTATTTTTCTCTTTTTTAAATTGTTTTACAAATACAATTGTCTCCATTTACCCACCACCACTCCCAGAAACCCCAGCCATCTCCACATCCCCTTCCTCAATATTAACCACCTTTGGCTTTGTCCATGTGTCCTATATATATTATTTTCCTTGATGACTCTTGACACTTTTTCCTCTTCTACCTCCCATGTGGTTACTGTCAATCCTTTATTTCAATGGCCCTGGTTATCTTTTGCTTGCTTGTTTCTTTTGTTGATTAGGTTCCACTTATGTATGAGATTATATGGCTTACTTCACCACCTGGCTTACTTCACTTAGCATAATGTTCTCCAGATCCATCCAAGCTGACACAAAGGGTAGGAGCTTATTCATTCTTTCTGCAGTGTGGTATTCCATTGTGTCAATGTACCCCAATTTTTTGGTGCACTCATGTAATGATGGTCACTTAGGTTGCTTCCAGTACTTGGCTATTGTAAATTATGCCGCTATGAACATTGGGGTGAGTGGGTTCTTTTGAATTGGTGTTTCAGGATTCTTAGGATTTAATCCAAGCAGTGGAATTGACGATTGAAATGGCAGTTTCATTTTTAGTTTTCTGAGGAAATTACATAATGTTTTGCACGGTGGCTACACCAGTCTTCATTCCCAATAAAAGTGTACTAGGGTTCCCTTTTCTCCACAACCTCGTTGTCACTTCTTTGTTGATTTGGTTATGATGGCCATTCTGACCAGTGTAAAGTGCTATATCATGGGGGTTTAATTTGCATCTCTCTGAGGCCAGACATGCTAAGCATCCTTTCATATGTCTCTGTGCCCTCCTGTACATCCTCCTTGAAGAACTATCTGTTCACATCCTTTTCCCAATTTTTTTTGTTTTGTTTGTGTGTGTGTGGTTTTTGTTTGTTTGTTTTGTTTTAGGGGAAGGGAGAGAGAGAGAGAAACATCAGTGTGTGGTTGCCTCTCAGGCGCCCCCTCCTGGGGACCCAGCCTGCAACCCAGGCATGTGCCCTGACTAGGAATTGAACCAGCAACCCTTTGGTTCACATGCCAGCACTCAATCCACTGAGCCACACCAGCCAGGGCTTGCCCATTTTTTTAATAGGTGTGTTTATCTTCCTGGAGTGTAGTCATGTGAGTTTCTTATATATTTTGGAGATATAACCCTTGTCCGAGGTATCACTTGCAAACATATATTCCCACACAGTTGTTTCCCTTTTCATTTTGTTGATGTTTTCTTTAGCCATGCAGGTTTTCATTTTGATGAAGCCCCATTTTTTAATTCTTTCCTTTATGTCCCTTCCTCTAGGGGACCTATCAGTGAAAATATTGCTGTGTGGAATACCAGAGATTTTTCTCCCTATATTATCCTCTAAGAGTTTTATAGGGGTGTGACTAATATTTAAATCATTTATCCATCTTGAGTTTATTTTTTTATATGGTATAAGTTGGTGGCTAGGTTTCATTTTTTTGCATGTAACTGTCCAGATGTCCCAACACCATTTGTTGAAGAGGCTATTTTTACTCCATCTTATGCTTCTGCACCCTTTTTCTAATATTAACCGACCAGAGACTTTATTTCTGGGCTCTCTATTCTGTCCCAATGATCTGTATGTGTACTCTTATGCCAGTACCAGACTCTTTTCATTACTGTGGCCTTGTAACATAGTTTGATGTCAGGTATGGTGATCCCTCCTACTTGGTTCTTCTTTCTCAAAATTGCTACATCTATTCCAGGTTGTTTCATTCCATGTAAATTTTTAAAATGTTCTATATCTGTGAAATATGTCATTGGTATTTTAATAGGGATTGCACTGAATCTATAAATTGTTTTGGGTAGTATGGACATTCTGATGATGTTAGTTCTTCCAATCTGTGAACACAGCATATGCCTCCATTTATTTGCCTCCCGTAATTTCTTTCTTCAGTTTTGTGTAGTTCCCTGAGTACATGTCTTTTACCTCATTGGTTAGCTTCATTCCTAGGTTATTTTTCTTGTTGATATAGCAAATGGAATTTTTTTTCCTGATTTCTGTTTCTGATATTTCATTGTTGGTGTACAAAAATTCATTCAACTTGTGAGTATTGCCTTTGCATCTTGCTGTTTTGCAAACTCACTTATACAAACGAGTAGATTTTTGATGGAGTCTATGGGATTTTCTATGTATACTCTCATATCATCTGCAAACAATGACACTGTTGCTCCCTCCTTTCCAATTTAAATTCCTTATATTTCTTTTTCCTGTCTAATCACTGTTGCTACGCTTTCCAATACTATGTAGAATAGAAGTGATGAAACTGGGCATCCTTATATTTTCCTGATCTTAGTTGGAAAGTTTTTAGTTATTGCCTGATTGGTATAATGTTGGCTGTAGTTTTCTCATAAATGGCCTTTATTATGTTGAGTTATGCTCCCTCTACTCTCACTTTGCTCAAGTGTTTTTATCATAAATGAGTGCTGTACCATTATCAAATGCTTTTTCTGGATCTACTGATGATTATATAATTTTTGTCTTTTTTTTCTTTATGTGATTTATTACTTTTATTGATTTGCAAATACTGTACCATCCTTGCATCCCTGGCATGAATCCCACTTGATCATGGTGTATGATATTTTCAATGTAGTGCTGAAAGCAGTTAGCTAATACTTTATTGAGGATTTTATCTTCTACATATTCATCACCAATATTAGCCAGTAGTTTTCTTTCTTCGTTATGTCTTTATCTGGTTTTGGCATTAGGATGATGCTGGCTTCATAAAAAGAGTTTGGGAGTCATCACTCTTACTGGATTTTTTGGAATAGTCTGTAAAGGGTAGAGATTACCTACTTCTTTAAATGTTTTGTTAAATTCTCCTGTGAAACTGTCCAGTCCAGGGCTTTTGTATGCTAGGAGTTTTTTAATTACTGCTTCAATTTCACCAGCTGTTATTGGTCTGTTCAGGTTTTCTTCTTTATTCGGTTTTAGAAGATTATATTTTTCTATAAAACTGTCCATTTTACCTAGGTTTTCAGATTTCTTGGCATATTGTTGTTTGTAGTAATTTCTCACAATCCTTTGTATTTCTCTGATATGAGTTGTAAGCTCTCCTTTTTTTTTTTTCTGATATTGTTTATTTGGGTCCTCCATTTTTTTCTTGATGAGTACACTTAAAGACTTGTCAATTTTGTTTATCTTTTCAAAGAACCAGCTCCTGGACTTATTGATCCTCTGAACCATTCTATTACTCTCTTTATCAAACCCAAAATATATCCCCACTCCCCACAATACCACTATCAACAGCAAATGAACCAGTATTAATAGGAGTGTAAAGAGATTAAGACAATTATAAGAAAGGAGAGAAATAAATTATAGTATAAAATGTAGTAACTAACTATGCACAAATTTCATGGATAAGAAATAAATCTTAAAAAGCTATGCAGGAAAGGAACTATCGCTAATCATGGAGAAGACCACAGCAGGTTTCATCACCATAGTCTGTATTATTTAGCACTGTTTTTTCTTTGTGGATCCACCTCTGGTGATGTCAGATGTTGACCCTGTCTGACCTTAGGCAGCCTGCTCTGAGACTGCCAGGGACCTACTAATGTATGTGGCTGTCTCCTTCACTTGTTAATCTAGTTACTCGGCACTCAGCAGTCAGGCTTAAGCC
Source organism: Anoura caudifer (assembly GCA_004027475.1). NCBI lineage: Eukaryota > Metazoa > Chordata > Mammalia > Chiroptera > Phyllostomidae > Anoura > Anoura caudifer. The sequence goes on along the minus strand of PVKU01014505.1, from coordinate 4,641 downwards.
CCATAGGGTTTAACTCCTTGGGTTGGGGCTATTGTTTCTTCTCAGGCTGCTGCCACTCCAAGGGAAGTGGCCTTCCTGAGCAGAGTGGCTGTTGCTTTAAGAGTGATAACTCAGCACCAGGATCCCAGTGGCTACTCTCTCAGTACTTTCCCAAAGCCTCCATCCCCAGTCTCTTGTCAAGTATCTCTAATCCACTCTGCCCCCCCAGCCTGCCCTTTTTACTGGTGTCCAGGCTAAGTGGCTGCAAATGAATATTTGTGTGTTGGCCCTTTAAACAGCTCTTTTCATTTTCAGCTGTCCATCTCTGGCATAGGGCAACCCTGCTGCTTTTCACCAATGGTTGTTATCTGGGTACTTTTTGGGCTCTGGTGCTCTAGGCTAGAGATCCCACCTTAGGGTTTAGACCCCACTATTCCCAGGGGAATCCAACCAGTTGGCTTAATTATCCCTCCAGCATTGCCACCTGTGAGCACTGAGCCAGCCCCCTTGAGTCTCCTCCACTGCACTCCTTACCATTCAGTTAGTGCTGAAGATGATTCTTTTGTCTGTCCAGTTTTATAAGGCTTCTATCTTGCTATTGTTCAGTTGTTTGTTCCAGGTGATTTCTTCACAATTTAGTTGTAATTCCATATTGGTCCTAAGAGATGACGACTGTGACTTCCATTTACTCCTCCAGCATTTTGCCTCTCTCACTTCAATTTTAAATGATAGCCTTGCTGAGTAAAGTAGACTTAGTTGTAGGTCCTTGCTTTTCATCAACTGGGATGTGACACACCACTCCCTTGTAGACTGAAATGTTTCTGTTGAATAATCAGATGACAGTCTAATTGGTGCTCCGTTATAGGTAATTACCTGCTTTTCTCTCACGGCTTTTAGGATTCTCTCCTTGTCTTTAAGCGTTGACATTTTAATATCATGTGTCTCAGTGTAGGCTACTTTCAGTCCAACTTGTTTGGGACTCTCTGAGCTTCCTGGACTTGTGTGACTTCTTCCTTCACCAGATTAGAGAAGTTTTCAGTCATTATTTCTTCAAATAGGTTCTTGATCCCTTGCTCACTCTGTTCTCTTTCTCGTATTCCCATGATGCAGATGTTGGTACACTTCATGTTGTCCAAAATGTTTCTTATACAGTCACTTTTTTAATGTTTTTTTCCTTCTGCTGTTCTGCCTTGCTATTTTTTCTACCTTGTCATTCAAAATACTGATTCTATCTTCTGCTTCATGTAACATACTGTCTATTCCCTCCAGTGTATTATTTATTTCAGATATTGCATTCTTTATATCTGACAAGTCCTTCTTATGGTTTCCATATCTTTTTTCATGCTATTACTCTAAAATCTCTATCTGATAAATTGCTAGCTTCTATTTCATCTAGCTCACAGGTGGCAAACACAAGGCTTGCTGGCCGAACCCAGCCCTCCACCTTGTTTTATCCAGCCTGGCACCTCTTTTCTACCTGGTGGCAGTGCTGAACTCTCACTTAACTGTTAGAGTAGTCACATTTATACAGTCCTAAAATTACTTTCAACCATTTGAAGGCAACCGCAAGGCTGATGTGGCCCCCAGTGAAAATGTGTTTGACACCCCTCATCTAGCTCTTCTGGAGAATTCACTTGTTTTCACTTGGAGCCTGTTTGTCCTCCCATTTTGGGTGCTTCATGCGTTTTCCCCTTTAGTTGTTAAAACTAATCAGCTGTTATACTGAGTTGCTAATATAATCAAGTTGTAATCAGTGGCCTGGCTTAAGTACCACTAGGTGGGGCAGAGTCATTTCTGTGGGTGGGGGTATTGCTTCCCCTCAGGCTAATGCCTTTTAGAGAGGAATGCCCTACCTGAGAGAGATTGTTCCTGCGGTATGCGTAATGATTCAACACAGGGATCCTGGCAGCTGCTTCTTCAGTTCTCTCCCTAGAGCCACCAACCCAAGACTCTCCTCAAGTGTCTCTGCCCTCTCATTGCAGAGCCCAGCGTAAGTGCCTGCAAATGAAATTTTATGTGTTGACCCTTTGATGGGCTCTCTGCATCTCTAGCAATCTCTCCCTGGCAGACAGAAACCCTGCTACTTTCCACAGCTGGGTGTTATCTGGGTTCCTGTCTGACTCTGGTGCTATAGGCTGGGGAGGCCAGCTTGAGTTTAGAGCCCACACTTCTCAGGGGGATCCCCCCAGCCACTGAAATATCCTTCTGGTACTTCAGCTGCCACCCATGAGAGCCCAGCCAGCCCCCTTGCGTCTCCTCCACACTTTCTACCAGTGACATTGTGGTGCAGTGGTTTCTTCTGTCTGTCTGTGGTTATAAGGCTTCCCTCCGGTTAGTGTTCAGTTGATTGATGATTTCTCTACAATTTAGCTATAACTCCAGATTGGTCCTGGGAGGAGGTCAGTGTAGCTCCCACTTACTCCTCTACCATCTTGAATCCTCCTTCCCAGGTTCCTTTCAACCTGCTGCCCCAGCGCTGGAACTCAGAGTCAATGAGTCCAAGTAAGTCCATGGGTGGGGTGAGGGGGGTCATGTGAGAAAAACCGCCTGGGACTCTAGAAGGCCTCTCATTTTTTGAAATTAGAAAACAACTGTAAGGGTCAGGAATGAGACTCCCCAGAATGTGCAACCCTGTCATACAGATTATTTCAATCTGAAAACAATTAAAGCCCAAAAACTAAGGAAGAGCCTTTTACCTCCCCTTGTCCTTCTTAAAAATATTCTCAGATAGAAAAACCTGCTTCAGAAAGAGAATCATAGCGTATTCACTTTAGCACATATGAATTACCACATATGTAGTGGACAGGAAGGATCCGTGCAAAAACCTGTTCACTGCTTTCCCTTCTGGCCCATTGTTTCTGAGTTGGCTAGCAAGAATTTGTTTGCCACTTTATCAGTTACCCATGAATTTCCCATTTTTCCTTTCCCACTCCTCCCCCCACCTTTCTCCTTTGTACAAACTGACAAATATACCTCATTTTAGCTCAATGTCTTTGAAATTTTCATGCTTTGGAATTCCCCATGCACATGTATTAAAATTTGACTTTTCTCCTAGGGTTTTCTTGCAGCTTTTAGAGTAATAGACATTTTAGTAATTAAACTCCTCCTTAAATAATCCCCTATTTTACCTTTTCAAATTGAATTTACTGGGGTGACATTTGTTAAAGCAGGAGTGAGACTGAAGGCAAAGGATATTCCAGATATACATTCTAACCACCATTACTGTCCTAGAGTGATCACTGCATAATCAATGCCTTACACATAAATGCTTCAGTATTATGGTGTCAAACTAACTAGGCATTTGTTACAAAATACAAACCAAAATGGAACCAGCACTTTTGGATCCAAGCCCTCAATGATCTGATACTGATCGCAATCCAGGAAATAACCAGAACCCTTCTACTCTTCATGGATCAGAGACCAGCAAAAGACACAATGATAATGAGGACTGTTCCTGAGTAAGTGAAATACCCACAAAATGCTGTATAATCTGAATATAAATACATACCACAAATGATTCTTAACACTTTCTGCAGCAATGAAAGAATGGGCATTCATAATTGATTGCTGACAGTACAAATGAGCAAAATGTCACAGCAAAACAGATGATCTACCATAAAACAGACAAAACACCCATGATCAGATGAACACAACTTCCATGTATTTGGATGAAATGGTGGAGGCACAAATGCACACAACATGCATAGTTACATAAAATTTTATTTGTTTTTATTTTTCTATTTATTTTAATGATATATTTTTATTACTAAGTTTTGTTTATATTTTATAAATATATTTTATTAATTATGTTATGATGTAATTAATTATATTTTATTAATTATACTATTACAGTTGTCCTGATTTCTCCCCTCTTTGCCCTCTCACCCAATAGCCCCCATTCCCTCAGGCAAACACCCCATCATTGCTCATGTCCATGGGTCATGTGTGTAAGTTCTTTGGCTACTCCCTTTCCTATACTGTACTTTACATCCCAATGGCTATTCTGTAACTGCTCATTCGTACCTTTTTTAAAGTTTACTTCATTGATTATGCTACTACAGTTGTCTCATTTTTTTCTCCTCTTTCTTCCCCTCTGTCCAGTAACCCCCCTCCCACTAGCATTCCTCCACCTTAGTTCACGTCTATCGGTCATACATATTAAGTTCTTTGGCTTCACCATTTCCTGTACTATTCTTAACCTTCCACCATCTTTTTTTTTTTTTTTAAGATTTTATTTATTTCTTAGAGAGAGGGACAGGAAGGGAGGAAGAGAGGGAGAGAAACATCAATGTGTGCTTGCTTCTCACATAGCCCCTATTGGGGACCTGGCCTGCAACCCATGTATGTGCCTTGACTGGCAACCCCACGCTTCACTGGCCAGGATTCAATCCACCAAGCCACACCAGTCAGGGCCCCCAATCTATTTTGTACCTACCAATTATGCTTCTTATTCCCTGTACCTTTCCCCCATCCTCTGCTTTCCCTTCCCCAATGAAAACCCTCCATGTGATATTCATTTCTGTGTTGCTGTTACTGTTCCAGTTATTTGCTTATGTCTTTGGTTTTTGTTTTTTGGGGCTTTTTTTTTTTTTTTTTTTTTTTTTTTTTTTTTTTTTTTTTTTTTTTTTTTTTTTTTTTTTTTTTTTTTTTTTTTTTTTTTTT
>PVKU01014504.1:0-22680 GCA_004027475.1 Anoura caudifer | reverse complement strand
TGTACTCCATCCATAGCGGCCGCAGCGGCGGCCTCCCCCACCACCCCCAGCCCCTGGCAGCGCTCGGCGGGCTTCCTTGTTTTACATCTGCCCTTTCGATAAGCAACTTGACATCCCCAACATTTTCCTCCACTAAAAGATACATTGGGTGTATTCTAACATTTCATATCCACTTTTCTTTTCCTTTAAATTACCTGTGCAATATTTTGTATTGACTTACTACTTTGTCTTGACTTATTACTTTGTCTTGTTGATTTGTATAAGCTCTTTGAAGACTGAAGAAATTAGTCTTTCATGTGTCATATGCGTTGCAGATGCATTCCCCAGGTTGGTTGGTTTTACTGTGTTTCAGCTCTCTTGTGCCAAACATGAACTCGCAATTTTTATTTAGCTATATATGTCTGTTCTTTGACAGCTGCCGAATTTTGTGTCCTACTCAGAAAGGTTTCCCCTCCTCCGAGTTTAAAAATAAACTCATGCCAGCTCTCACACTGACGGTCTTTGCTCTGTCCACGCAGTCGCCTGCAGGGGGTGTTGCTCTGACTAGAAGACAATATTAAAATACTGACTGGGAATGTGAAGTCCAGCTATTTAAGTGGAGGCGAATGACATTATGTCCATTGATTTCAACAAGTGTGCCAAGACAATTCAACGGGAAAAGAATTCCACCAGTCGCACTGGGACAACCGGGCACCCGCATGTAAAAAGTAAACTTGGATCCCTACCTCACACCGTACAAAAAATCAACTCAGGCTACATCAAAAACAATAAAACTCCCAGAAGAAAATGTAAGGGTAAACCTGTCTGTTCTTGTGTTAGACTGGTTTTTTAGATATGATAACACCAAAAGCACAAATGACCAAAAAAAAAACCCACACAAATTGGAAGTTGTAAAAATTTAAAACTTTTGTGTTTCGAATAACACCAGTGTACAGAAGATACAAGAAACCTTGTACAGAGGACAATGATGCCTCAGTCCTCTTCAAAGTAGGGAACTTGGGACCTCACACAGCCTCCCAATCACCATCAGCTGCCCCGTTGTATTTTCCTGAATCTCACTGATGGTCTGAAATCTCTTCCTTTCAAAGGTGATTTTAGTTTGGGGAAAAGCCAGAAGTCACAGGGCCCCAAATCTGGGCTGTAATGGGGCTGAGTCACCTGGGAGATTTGATGTTTTGCCAAAAAACTCTGCATGAGATGTGATACATGAGCAGGCCCATTGTCGTGATGAAGCTGCCCATCACCAGTTGCCCACAGCTGCAGCCTTCTGAATCATCCAAATAGTTTCTGCAGAGGACTGTTCAAGCTTGACGCAAAATCTGATACAGATTCATTGCTCTACTCGCTCAGTCATTTTGAATGTGGTGGCCACACTGTGCACATGCTCACTCAGCAGCATCTACCGCCCCCACTGACTAGTACAGTGAAGTCGTCATTGTTCATGCATGTGCATTCCAGCCCACTCTCCTGGGCTGCCAGGTTACATCGATGTTGTGCAAACCATTCTCATTATATTAACAATGGCTGGACTGTCTCCAGACAAATCTCACATATATATATATATACGTATGTATGTATGTATGTGTATGTGTATACATGAGTATATATCCTCATAACATGCAAAACAAAAAGACTATTTTTTTAAAAAGCATAGGGTTTGAACAGACGCTTCTCCAAAGAAGTAATACAAATGGCCGATAAGTGCATGAAAAGATGCTCCTCAGTCAGTAGGGAATATCCATTTTCCCGTTAAAACCTGATATAACTCAATCTAGAGGACAGACGTTCCAGCCCAATGTCTAGAAGGGAGATGTGTACGGCGGAGCATCAAAACTGTGTTCAAGAGACACTCTGGACCTCTTATCTCCCCAAGGTCTTCTTGGAGGGATTGGTCCAGAGCTCGGGGAAGAAAGGTTGGGACACATGCGCATGACTCCCTTCAACCCTTTTAGGCTCATGCCCAAGTATACCCCTGGTGGACTGTCGCAAAAGGAAATGCATTTCTTCTATAAAAAGGGGGGAATGATGACGTGTCTCCAAGTCCTTATCCTTCCAATGCTGGCAGCCACTAGATGTCTTGTTTCTCCTTTTTTGCTACAAGCAGAGCAAATGCAAAGACGTTTCCAGGCACCAAAGTCCTGGCGAAGCAGAGTTGGCCCCAACCTGGGCCCGCCCGAGCCAGTCCTGTGGACACCAAGGACCAGGCTGCCATGAAAACCCTGCTTGTAACCAGCCCAATGACTCTCGAAGCAAACGAAGGTGGGGGCAGTCTCTTATCCCAAGGGATCAACAACCCATTTAACCCTGCCACCAGGCCTTTCAGGAAACCACGTGTCCACACTCCACACCCGAGTCCACTGCAATGCGGCAGGTGCATGCTCCGAGTTCTGGCTTGTTCTCCAACAACAGCCGTCCCAGCTCCTTCCCTGCCTCTCCCTGTGAAGATCCAGAGCTGCGTGGGCCTCTGGGGAATGTTTCTTCGGGAAGCCTTGCCTCTCACTCAGCCCTGCGCTAACCTGACCCAGGCGTCTCAGGTCCTCCAGCCTGCCCTCCTGCGACCTGGAGGATGAACTACAGCCAGGGCGATAGAGAAGGACTTTATCCCCTTCCTGCCAGCATGGGATCACAGCAGCTCTCGCCACCGCTGCCCACTCTTCTCAGGGTGTCCACAGAGCGCACCCCAGACCCAGAGGCCCCGCCAGCCTTGCCACACACAGATTCCCAAAGCCACACCGTGCGATGCCTCTGCACCCTTTGCTCCTTCTCCATCTGTGCGGCCGGCCCGCCCAGCAGCCCTCCACGCACTGCTGAGAGTGGCTGGAGCTTCTCCGGCCCACCCAGGCTGCCGTCTCCCGCTCCTCCCCAGCGGCAGCGAGCACAGAGCTCAGGCCCCGCCCCCTCGGCCCTGCCTGGGCGGAGCTCCTGGGCGGAGGAGGCGGGGCACGGAGTCTCCTGCTGTCTCCACGACAAACACTGAAAAGAAGGGACTACTTATTTTAACTTCACGACTTCCTTTCCCACTCAGAAAAAAGCGCGAACAGTGATAGCACAGCCCTCACAGAGCTGTTGTGGGAACTGAACGAGTTGACAGAAGGCACAGCAGTGCCTCGCTGTCCCACGGAAACCACAACGTAAAGACTAATCGCCAGTTATCTTAATTACGCTAAGTACATAGTATTACATGTTATGTATAACATATAACTTAGACATGTGCTGCATGCTATATGTTATAGATTATACACGAGACATAATTAGGATAATTGGGTTAATGACATAGATGTTGTAGGTTACATGGTACGAACTCGATCATTCTAATTATCCTAACTGGGCCCTTCCTGCTCGGCTTCTCCCAGATGAAGAAGATGAAAGTCATGTTGCCTCCAGGCAGCCGAGCTGAGGTTTGAGCCCAAGTCTCTGAACCCAAATTCTAATCGATGCCATGGACAGACGCTGCTGTCTTTGCAAAAATCACTCTAAGTGGGCGACAACCTCAATTAGCAGTAACGCCGCACTAAGGAAGACAGCGTTTTAAGGAGGACAAAACTCTGAGCTTAGAGTCAGAGAGCTTGTGCTCAGATGCTGAATAACAGGTAGAGGAAGATGGGCTGAGTTGAGGTGCCTGCAGGGCACTTCAAATGCTGTCTGAAGTTCAGACAAAAATTCAAAGCTGGAAATCTACAGAGGAGTCAATGTGGGGATAGGTGGTCTCTGAAGACCCCGGAATGAATGAGACAGACCAGGAAGAATGAGTGTAAAGAGAGGAAGGCTGTAGGCAGAAGGACCCAGGCAAGACAACGAGCCTGCTCGAGGAAAATAGAGATTTGGAAAATGCCGCACGTACCCTGATCCTGTGGGTTCCTGGGCACCGGCCTACGCAGCTCAGAGAGCTCCTGTGTTGTCTCGCATAATTGCATCTCACACTTTCTCATAATGCAGATTTGCTCAGAGATAAGCGGCCCAGGACTTTCCATTTTTCTGCTGGCTGAGATCCAGCCTAGGTCTGGCATTTCCCAGGGTGTTAACAACCGTGTCTATGTGTTGGTTCTGTACTTATTAGGAGTTCTCTGCAAATAGCCTCTAGCAACGTCTGCTCTGTCTTTCTGAATGTGATGCTGAAAACTCCTGCAGCTGAAGATGATTTTCAACACTGTTCCTCCTGGGAAGAAGTGGGTGGGGATTCACTCTGGTCCCCTCTGGGCTCAGAGAGCAGCACCTTCTCGTTTGATGGGAGTCACCCCCTCCGTGGAGCAGTGTTGGGCGCCGGTGGTTATTACAGATTGCATAGGTCTGTATCTTGAGTTTGACCCTGGTTCCTACTCACTCTCAAGGGACAATTCAGGCCAGGTAATCAGCGAGAGAGAGAGAGAGAGAGAGAGAGAGAGAGATTGATTAACATTTAACGTGATTTCAAATCCTGAAAAAAAAAATTTAGAAAATAGCATGCAATGAGGAAAATCAAACTAAAATGGGGATAAAATTATACATGAAGAATAAATACCCGCTATCTGATGACCAAATGAAATGTTAAAAAGAAAGGTTATAAACTCCATTTTCCTATGAGCAGCAAACGTTTTGGATGTGCCCTAGGACCCCAACCCTGGGTGTTGTCACACGAGCTTTCTTCAACATGACACTGGAAGGAAGCTCTCCAGCCCCACTGTACCAATGAAGGCCAGCGTTGTGATTGCGGGGGGGGGGGGGGGCTGGGTGGAGATAGCAGAGAGCACGGGTGGAATAACTAGTAATGGGAAAAATACAATAAAAGGCAAATAAGTTTTTAAAAAATAAGAGAAAGAAACCTGTTGTTCAGAGAAATTGTGTGTAAATTGTGTAGCTCTCTCCATGTCTCACAGCAGAAAACAATATAGTCAGGATTCCAACTCCACTCATCCTGACTCTGACATCCATTCTTCGCTGGAGAGACCGGGAATGAAACTACATAGAGGCACAGGGCCCCGAGCACATCAATCACATCTATCATATCTTCTAGAATGAGGCTCGTGCACACCCTCGCAGGAGACTTCAACAGCACTCCCGGGTCAGTGCAGGGAGGCCAGTGGGTCAAAACGCGGTGACCTGTGAGTGGCCTGTTGGACTCAGAGAGCAGAGGGCCTCTGGGCGCGTATCAGCTCCTGGAGAAGTATGCCGTGAGCTGTGCGTAGTCTCCACGTATTACGGAATACCGTGAAGAGCTAGTAGGGGGGTCGGGGTGTGGGAGCGATGAGCGGGAGGAGCCTGCTGAGTTGGAGCAGAGCACTTGTGAAGTGGGAATTTGGGCTGGAAAGAAGTCAGAATGGAACGTGGAGAGCAGTGAGTGCCCTGCAAGACTCGGGTGTTGTTTGGTGGGACACGGACAGAGAGCCATTGAACACTGAAGGTGAGGCGTGTGATGTGTTTCGGGCCGCACGCCAGGGCTGTTGGAAGCCTGGACACTGAGGCCCAGGGACAGGAAGTCCTAACTCCAGGCTGTTGGGATGTGCTTGGTGACCCTGGTTTGGGGCCTGTGGTGGTCGCGGCAGGAATGGAAGACGGGACCGATACCCGGGATTCTACAAGGGAGAGCAGTGACTCAACGCAATGACTCAGGGGGTTGGGAAGATGTGATGGTCAAGTTCACATGTCATCTGGCTGGGCCGCAGGGTGCTCAGGTACGTGGTGGAACATTATTCCAGGTGTTTCTATGAGGGTAACATTTTAGTCGGTAGACTGGGTAAAACAGGTGGCCCTCCCTAATGTGGATGGGCCTTGCCCAATCAGCTGAGGGTCTAAGTGGAACAAACAGGCCGACTGTCCTGAGTAAGAGAGACTTCTCCCTGCCTGGCCACCTTCACGGCGGGACGCTGCTCTCTTCCTGCCTGTGGACTCCCACTGGAACACTGACCTTTCCTGGGGCCCAAGCCTGCCGGCGGACACGCCCCCAAGACTGTGGGACTTCTCAGTCTCCGTAGTTGCGTGAGCCAACTCCTTAGAGTAAATCTCTTTCTGTACGCACATCCCGGTGGTCTGTTTCTCTGGAGAGCCCTAAGGCATGCGTCAGAATGTCTGTCTCCCGCACGGACCCCTGGCCCAGCCCCGCAGTTCTCCACAAACATGCCATCACCTAAACGCACGGGCCTGCCACCCTGGACAACAGTTCATCGGTCTGTCCCTGACGGATCTGTTTCCTGCTAAGGCAGAGGGCTTCTCCATCTGCGTCCATGTGATCATGGGAAGTCCCTTGAGCAGGACCCAGTGGAATTTTGGGAAACCGGGACCAAAAGATACCTCGTCGCCCTCTTAGAGGAGAGAGTGAAGGGTCTTAGAAGCACCATCCGCAATGGAGATACCTTTTTTAAATAGTTGGAGATAGGCCAGGTAACCTCATTTTAGCCATTCCTCCATCCATAGACATATACTGAGTGCCCACCTCACACCACGTGCCTGCTAGGCAGTGCCCGCAGCATTCACATAGCAAGAATCACATAGAAAAACAGGGTTAATGATGCCGACCTCGGGGTCACTGTGTGGACTGAGACGATATATGTAAAGTGCTTAGCCCAGTGCCTGGCCCACGTCCCACGTCAGGTAACAAATCTGGCTTTATTGCTGATTTCCTTTTGATTCGGCCGGCTCCTTCCACTGTGAGCTGCCCTCTTTCTCCTTGTCCGTGTGTGTAAGGTAGGCCACCACCGTCCAGCTACGTGGACAACTGGAAAAGTCCACTCTTCTGTGGTTGAAGAATTAGGCAAGGGATGCATATGTAACCAACAAGAAACAGGAGGAAATACCAGGGTACCTGGGCAAGGCCATGGTGGGCAGTGGGTTATGAGAGCCCCAGAGCCCCGTGAGCAGCAGCAGCAGCAGGATGCTGACCCCGCCCTGTGCATGTGCATATGCAGGTCAGCGCACCGTGCACACAGTCCGACATTCAGCGCCCTGTGCCCCTGAGAGCAAAGGTGGGTGCAGGTCACCATGGGCATCCTGCCTGCGAACTGGCATCGTCCAGCCACGCTGCATTGTAGCCTCCGATGAATGAAAGCCATTGGAGGCCAGCGGACAGTCTCTCTTCCTTGAAAAATGACTAGGATAATGAATAATATTCAGGCTCACCCACCTCGAAGGCAGCTGTTCATAGGATTAATTGGAAGGTCGGCCTGCTTCAGCCTCCCATATTTCTTGGGTGAGGAAAAAAAATCACAAAATCTTGTGACCTTCATATTTGGTTCATGACTAGAAACAAATCTTCCCTGGCGGCTGTTTCCAAGAATCCCTGTGGGGGAACGAAGCCGTGGCCATGTTCACAGGGCACCAAACTGTGTGATTAACAAACGCAGCGGGCATCAGAGCAGCCGGACTTCTGCTCCCCTCGCTCGCTGCCCACCTGGGGCAAAGTCTGCGAGGCCATGAGTGGGAAGACAGACCAGCAGGGAAGAGAAGCCTAGAAAAATGTCTGCCCAGTGAGAAGGGAAGTAAGGAGGAGCCACGGACACTCCGGGATTTCGAGACACTGAGTCCATTCCCCTTGTCGGAGACAGAGGCCCCGAGGCACAGAGGAATTTTCCAAGGTGCTGCATCGTTTGGACTGATAATCCCGCGTTTGTGATCAGTGATGCTGAGTCCCTCTAGCCTTCTCTGTTTCTCTGTCCAGCTGCTGCCCCCAATACCAGGAACACGCACGCACACAAATGCACACAGCAAAAACATAACGACTGTGAGTTTGAAGAAAGATTCGCAGAACTGAAGTGAAAAATCATCACAACCGAGTCTCATCTGTCAGAACCCTCCTTCACGAGACAGCTGTCCAGTCTTACTATAACAACAGCAGGAATCACTGTAAAACTCGCGTAATCTGCACGCGGGCCTTTGCAGCAGGTGCCATTATATCTCATTCTACAGAAAAGAGATGTGAGACACGGGGGGGTGGAGTAACTCAAGCCAGATCCCAGTCTGCCCTTTATTATATGAACGAACAGCACACGACAAAGCCCACGTCTACACCCAGCTCGGGGACGAAGGGCCGCTGGTCTATATGTGCCTTGGCCCCAGCGCAGGGGGATCGATCCACGGGCTCCCCAAAGCCCTTTCCCTCTGTGCATCTTACTGCTCCGAGACTTCAACTCATCAATAAAATAGGCAAGGCTAAATGTTAGAATGTTTTCATCCACGTAGCGATTTTCCTCTCTGACGAGAAGAAAGCTAACTTCAAATTCTCTCTTCTTTTAACACAGTTTGATTTCAATTAGCCAGAAGTCTTCATGGTTTGCATTTTCTGACAGAGGTCATCTTTGTCGTTGAGAAACCCACCGATGGCTGAGTACATTCAGCCACAGGAAGGGCCACAGCAATTTGTGGCTCTTGTGAGTCACATCCCCGGGCTGGCTCATTTCCCTCTCCACCGAGTGGTCAGAGAGCCCAGAGGGAGTAGCCCCCAGGGGCCAACCTTCTATTACGTCATCCTGATGGAATGTGTACGCGCGGGCTTTGCCAGGGCTTTCTGCTGAAGCCTTGTTTTATTTAAGTTTCTGTTATTCTCAGAGACTTAAATCTCATCCCCAATTGCTTAGAATCCAGGCTTCAGTTGCATTATTGAAGGGACACAGCAAAATTATTCTTCTTTGAGCTGAACTCAGAGAATGGTTAAGCCGAAGCCGTCCTGCCCCAAGGCTCCAAGTGAACCTCTCGGCTCACTGCATTGTGAAGATCGCCAGCGGTCAGCAGCCTTTAGATTTATGTAACCTGAGTTACGTGCAGTGAGAGCGTGGCTCTTTATATAACAGAAGTTCGCGTGAGTCGGTTAAAATAGGGCAGGTAAATCAGATGTTGCAAACCAGACAACAAAGGCTGCCAGCAGCTCTAAATATATGTTGCTTACATGCACAACAAGGGGATAATTTGGAATTTTTTAAATGCCTTCTCCAATAATAGCAGACATGATTGAGTGTCCACAAAATGCCGGGCCATCCTGCAGCGTAGCTCAGCGGAAGGAGCACAGGCGGCTCCCACCATGCTGACCTGTCCATCAAACAGAGGCCGTCATGCCTACCTTGAGAAGCCAACCTGAGAGTTCAGTGAAAATCACTGCCAAGTGTCTGAAAAAGTGGGCGTCCAACAAAGGATGGCTTCCCAGCCTGCTGCCCTATTGCACTTACTCCACTGGGCCAGCCAGGGAGTCTGGTGCTATTAAAACCCCCATTGAAGAGGTGAGGGGCCTGGAGCCCCCTGCCCACCTGGCCTCACTGTGAAGGGTGGAGGGACTCAACGCACAGCTCCTGGGAGGCAGGGCTCAATTTTGCAACAGCCGGGTTATCCCATTTGTGGTTCATGCAGGTCTTTCGACTTCTCTGCTTTTCCTTCTGGCTACCTGCCATCTGGCACTTTCCCTGCTAATTAGCACCTCGACCACAGTACAGCAGGGGAAATCCAAAAGGGTGAGCCTCCGTTAGTAGCTGAATTGTGTAGCTGAAGAGCTTTGGGGGAAAGATTAAAAAAAAAAAAAAAAACTTTGGTAAAGGAAGAGGTGTTACATCTAAGCAGTAACATAAGTTTTAAATTATATTTGGAGTTCAGTTGTCTATTATCCTGGCCTCCCACTAACAGGTCATTGAGGATGGGTCATTATATTCAAGAAGTTTTCTGGTCTTCAGGGAGATTCAAGTTCATTGGCACGCCGAGGCACAGAGAATGGTTCTCCACATCGCATCAGAACTCACACTCATCTTGGCCGTCACCGCCACGCGGCACTGCCCTGTATTCAGGATGTCCTTCGCTGGCAGAAAGCTCTATGCGCGACAGTGTTCACGCACTGCCAGGTTAGAACAACCAGCATCCTGCGCCTAGGAAGAGGCTGCAGAGGATGAGATGCGATCGGTTGCTGGGAACTGTAGGGCAGGCTCCCTGCGTTTCCACAACAGCCTGGAGAGAGAACCCACCGGTGGGAGAGGTTGTGCCTACTTTTGAAACTGGTTTGCTCATCCGCAAAACAAAAAAGCAACCAACAGAATGAGAAAAGCTATTTGCAAACAACACCTCCAATAAGAGGTTAATATCCAAACTATATAAAGAATTCATAAAACTCAACAAGAAATAAACAATCCAGTTTTTAAAAAGGCAAAGGACCTAAACACTTCTCCCAAGAAGACATACAAATACCCAACAGATATATGAAAAGATGTTCAACTTCACTAGCTATTAGAGAAATGCCAATCAAAACTATAGGGAGATACCACCTCGCACCTGTTAGAATGGCTGTTGTCAGCAAGACAGGTAACAGCAAGTGTTGGAGAGGCTGCGGAGAAAAAGGAACACTCATTCGCTGCTCGTGGGGGCGTAAACTGGGGCAGCCTCTATGGTGGGAAACAGTATGGCAGCTCCTCAGACATGAAGACTGGAATTGCCACACGATGGATACCCTCTGCTGGATATCTCTCTGAAAAACTTAAAAACATACATTCTTAAAGATACATGCACCCCGGTGATCACTACAGCATCGTTCACAGTGGCCAACACATGGACACAACCAGGTGTCCTTTGATAGGTGATTGGACAAAGAAGACCTGGGGCGTGTGTACAATGGAACGCTACCCAGCCATAAGAACAGATGAAATACCGCCAGTTGCGACAACAGGGACGGAGAATTCCTGAGAATATTCCTGAGAATATGCTAAATAAAATAGTTGAGACAGAAAGAGTCAAGAACCATATGATTCCACTCGTATGTGGGATATAAAACTGAAAGCTACAGGTGAACAAACAAACAAAAGCTCACAGACACAGACAACAGTCTGGTGGTTACCAGAGGGAAGGGGTGGTAAAGGGTAAAGGGGGCCAAGTCCATGGTGACAGAAGGTGATTTGACTTTGGGTGGGGGGCGCACAGTGCCATATAGAGATCATGTATCATAGAAGTGTACGCTTGGAACCCATATAACTTTATTAACCAATGTCACTCCAGTAAATTTATTTTTAAGAAAGAAACTGGTTCGCAAGAGTGGAGATGAGTGAAAGTACTTGAATTACTTTCCAAAGTCCAATAAACTTCTACAGTCACTTCCACCTTGATACGGTCTGTACTCACCTTTGTTCTCAGGCGCACCCTTCTATGTCGTCTCCTACATTGCAGCTACCTAAGTTGACGAGCGCTGCAAAACTCCCAAAACCCAATCCTGCAGAAATGTGGGAAGCAGCACTCTCCAAGGGCATGCTAGAAAACAGTTTGGCAAAATGCAGCCAAGTTCTTTAAAATGCTCAGGCCTTCGATTTAATAACCGCACTTCTTAAGGTTCTTTCTGATGAAACAACTTATAAATGCAAATAAATATGTTTCTTCCAGGATTTACCTAGAGGACGGACAAAATTGGAAACAGTAAGTGTTCCAAAGGTGGGCATGGCTCAATTCATCACTTCACTCAACATTTATTGCATGGAGACCCAGCACAAACGTTATTCCAGGGAGTTCCTGAGAAGGGAGAGGGGAGAGAATGTGGGCACAGGTGCCCCGGGGTAGCTGAGGGTAGTGGAGAGAGCTCGGAAAGTGTTCTTCTGGGTGTTGAAGTAACTTGTGATCGAGCTCACCCATAAAGTATTTCATAGCCAGGTAACAAACACACGTCTGTAAAGCATGTCTGAGAGGGAAAGAGGCGTAGAGTATGATGCCACACGAGAAAGTACTGTGCGTGTGCATGTGTGTGCATGTGTGCGCATGGAGATCCGAAGTGCTTAGAGACTGAGCGTCTGCAGCTCACTGGGAAATGCGTAAGAAATTAGGATGGCTCGCTGAGCAGTCAAGAGGATGGGCAAGTATGAGCTAAAGCAAATCCAGCAAAACGGAAATTATAGAATCTAGGTGGTGACTCTATGGTGTTCACCATACAATTCCTTCCACTTTTCTGCATATTTGAAAATTTTCATAACAACATTTCCTGTGCGTGTCCACATAGACGTCTATTATAGCAAAATAGTCAAAGTAGTCACCTTTCGGTGGTGACAATGTGCGTGATTTTTGAAACTGTTTTGTACATTTATATATGTTACTGACACCGTGCGGCCCTGGTCCCACAGGTAACAGCCCCGCGTTCCTGGGTGCAGCTGCCTTTTCCACCTGGAACTTCTGCCAGCCCGCCTCCCTCCAGGCGTGGGCCACTGCTCACGAGACTCAGAACAGTACCCGGAAGGGGACGGGCACGGTATAAGATTTTGTGGTTGTCGTCGCTACCAGTACCACAGCTAGCCCTACCACCCTATCGATCACTACCACCCCCACCCCCGTGCGAGAGGACACAGAGCATTCTGGGACACTGGAGGGGAGACGGATGCACAGCGGCCACCCTGCCTGAGCAGCCCTCCCAGGTCAGGTCCCGGGTGTGGGCTGCCAGTCTGACCCTACAGGACAGGGCACGTGCCCCGGCCCTAGACCACACCGTGCTTCTCTGCACCTCGGAGCTGGGCCAGACCAACCTCTGACCCCTGTTCGCTCTGGAAGAACTAACTGAAAAAACATGAGTCAGGCCCATCTCCTGAGTCCTGCTCCAAGCTCCACGTCCCTGGGGGCTAACTGAGGGCGGGAACATTGGCTCCGTGGCAGACCCCTGCCCACCCACCAGGATTCCGTCTGCTCTGGAATCCCTCAGAAGACAGAAAGTAGTCAGATGTGGAAATTTTTCTCCAAGTCTCTGCTACTCAGTCTGATCACACTCATCACGCTGAATATGTTTCCCAGCCCTGGCTGGTGTGGCTCACTGGATTGAGCACCAGCCTGTGAACCAACGGGTCACTGGTTCAATTCCCAGTCAAGGCGCATGCCTGAGTTGCAGGCCAGGTCCCCAACAGGGGGTGTGAGAAGCAACCGCACATTGACGTTTCTCTCCCTCTCTTTCTCCAAAAATAAATAAAAGTAAAATCTTTTTTAAAAACCCATCATTGAAAAATACATAAATAACTATGTTTCCCAAACTTGATGCAATTAATACGCACCACTTGCCTGATGAAGCGTAGGTGGCGGTCGTGACCATTCTTAGTATTGCCGCCGTGGGTGCCAGAAACCGAGCGCCGTGGTCTGCAAGCCTGGGAGGGGTGGCCGGTCATTCTGCTGGCGTCTGTGTGGCTCTCGGCAAGGCTGCGCGAGGGCACTCAACTCCTTCTAGGAAATGGCTGTCAGAAGTCACAGCTGGGGTTTCTTCTGAAACGTAAGAACAGCAATTCGCTATTTTTACCAATTCCATCTCTTCTGGGTCTATCAGAGTCGATCATTTGACCCGGAGCAAAAATAAGAGACTACTTTTGTATTCGAAGTGTACATGCTCAAAATCCTAACTTTTGCAAAAAAAAAACCCTTAGAAAATAGAAAAGAACTCATTGGTTTGTAGCACAAAAATGTCATTCAAACCCAAAAATTCAAAGTAACTTTGGCTTTTCCAAGTTCCACTTATTTTTCCAAATAAACAAAGATATCTTTTCCACATTGTTTCCACCCAACTTTTGAAACATGCCTGCTCAATTGCTCCAAGAACATATTTTATGTGTTTCCAAGTGTTGGGAAATGCCAGGAAACCAATCCAGGGAGTAAAAAAGTTCGTAGATCTGGCTAGTGAGACAGAATAAATAACAGTCTTTCTAACTTCCAGCAAATGTGCAGCTCCCCATAGTTCTTCAGGTGCCAGTTTAACAGCCATCGTTACCTGGCTATTTCTGCAGCGCTGCTTACATGCGTGACCAAGGAGTCGTATTTATCTTAGTGAATACACACGCTTTTCATTGTTTGGCTCCGAGGGCAGCTTACCTGTGAGCAGGGAAGATGTTTGAGGATAAACGGAAAAGCCTGCTGGGTGAGACAGAAGGACCCCCCAGGGTCATCTCCTCAGAGCCCAGAGAGGTGACAAGCTCACTCGACAGTCCACACAGCGGATGGGTCCCAGTGGCAGGAGCGTGTCTTAGTCCAGCTGCTCTGCCCATGTATCAACCTTCACCCTCATCGGACCCCAGGACTGCACCCCACACTGGCCACTAAACACTTTCTCGGGTCTTACCAGGGCTGCCCTTAGAAACCTTTCCCAACATACAGAGCTGCTCTTCCACGTTGCCTTTAAGCTTTACTTTCAGCAAGAAAAGGTAGGAGCCTGGGACTCCATGTCCCTCCTGCGAAACCACCTTGTCGGGGATGACGACAACTCTTTAAGACCAGAGGAGGCCTCAGAGCCTGGCTCCCCATCTTCTTTCCTAGCAGGCGTCCCCTCTGTTCAGGTGACCATCACAGGTGTCAGCCGCGAACACTGCCTCTCTGGCCCAGCTTGCCATTTTTAAGGCAAACTAGTCCATCCCTGGGGCTGTTCTTATGATTAGAATCTTCCTCTCTCAAAACTCCACCAATTCTGAACCTCTGGAGTTTCACAGGCTGAACATGCTCCTGAGTCCAGCTCTTCAAATATTGGAAGCACTGCCAACCTCTTCCTGCGACCTTTGAACCCTAAACATCCCCAATTCCTTCAGCCACTCTTCATAGGCTAGACCTCAGCTAGACCGAGCATGCCTTGAGACAGGGCCCACGTGTGGTCCATTCCCGTGCAGTCCCATGATGAATGGTATCCTGAACACAGCAGAAGCTATAAGTATTTGCAGATCAAGAGAGGAGTAATTCAATGCTTTTGAAAACCTTCTCTCTCAGTAAGCTGCTTATTTACCAAACAAGCACAGAGCACCGGCAATATTCTTGCGTAGGCCCCAGCGATCAAAGTTGAGTATGAAGCAATCAGCACCTCTGTGAAATGTACGGAATATGCTGTCACTCAACAAATGAGGTGGGGAGATGCCCTTCGGGGTCCCGAGGACCCCAAGCAGCAGGTCCCCAAACAGCAGACGGAAACGCATTCCAAACGGACTGGCCTCAGCACACTCCCAGTGGTCCGTCTGGGTGACCGTGGGCCACTTCCTTGTCATCTGCAGCCCGGCCACGGAACACACCTCAGGGGCCTTGATCATACAAAGTCGGGGCCTTGATCACACAAAGCACATGAGAAACAGCATCTCTCTCACAAAGCCAAAATTCCTCTACTAATGCAGTTCATGTTTGCATTTACTTTTCTGGCAATCGTGACGCATGGTCGGTTTATGGAGAGCTCATGGTCACCTCAAACTACTGAGACGTTTATTTAAATAGCTACTCTTTGCTGAGCCCCATGCCTGCCAAGCTGCTCTGGTATAATTAACTAATCTTTCATTTTGCTTAAATATAGAGGTTTGCATTTCCCACTATTACATTTCATTGGATCCCTGCCTGACAGTGTTCCAGCTGCCTCCACTGAACTCTTGGGTGGGGGCTGTCCTTCAAGATCTCAGGGTATCATGCTTCCCTGCTGCACCATCGGGAAACTTTGTGGGAAGTAAAACCTGGAAGCCTGTTGAGACCATCGTTCCAGAAGCGGCCGTCATTTCTGACCTTCCATGTTACGTTAGCATCGAGGGAGCAGGACCAGAATTTCTGTTGCAGGGAAGACAGCCACCTTGGTGTGACGGTGGCACCTCCATAGCCTGGAGCGCTCCCAGGTTCCAGTATTCTATCTGCTCCTTGTGTCCCTTACCAAACGTCCCAGAAATCACAGCACCTTGCTGTCTATTCCCTGCACCTCCTGGACTGTCTTTGCATCATAAATGTTCCCAGAATTCTGTCAGAGAATTTATCCCAGTTTTCTCATTAAAGGATATTTGAACAATGCTCTGCGGAAAGCCCTGTAGAAGGCCACTGAGACCCAGAGCTGGATGTGAACCAGAGATCTTGGCAAGCCACACCCAGCCCTACCCTCTGCGATGATCGCCACATAAAGCCGGCGCCACGTCTGATAGGGTTTCCCTTCCCTTGTGAATCCTCGAAAGCTTCTTCCATTTCTGCAGGCGGTGGGATTTTGACCAGGTAATAGGAGGAGGAGACGGGAAATCATACTATCTCTTTCCTACAGCACGGTATTTTCTACACAGAAGTCCTTTAATCCTTCTCATTTTGAAGTGAAGGTGATCGTCCCTATTTTAAAACAGACAAAGAATACTGAGGCTTAAAGAATTTCAGTACCTTCTCCCAAAATCATACAGTGCCCAAGTCTGCTGGGCTTTGAAGCTCATATTCTTTCCATAAAGTACATGCTTGATAACTCTGGAAAATGTGAAGTTGGAAAAAATCTCGGAGGATACAGCTACTCCAACTGAGTTATTTTTCAGATGGAAAAACAGAGGCCCAAGGAGTCCTGGCGACACCAGCCCCACGCTGAGGTAAGTCACAGGTGGAACCAGAACTGGGACCCAGGCCCCTGACACCCAACCTCACGCCTGTCCTGCTGCACAAACACACTCATCCGCGAACCGAGAACCGCTCCGCTGGAAGTGTGGCTTAATAAAGGTTCCTGGGCCATTCAGCCAAGAGGGAAGAAGGGGCCCAGAATGGGTAGAATAACACGTGGGGAGAACAGCCCAGAGGGTGTGAGAGGGAGTGAATATCCCCAACATCAGACATAAGAGGTGAGGAGCAGGACATGGATAAGGCGACGACAAAGGTGAGCCAATGACCCCGTGCGCAAAAAGCCCAGGGCAGCCAGGTGGGCCAGCGCGGAGGGGCCTTCCTTCCACGCCGTCCCTTCCTCTGAATTCCATCAGAATTCTCCCTGAGCCAAGAAGTGGGTGTAGCGATGGCCTGATATGATGGGTGAACGGACAATCTGGAGAGGAAAATATGACGTGATCCTGAAGAATTCCATCCGACGTGCTATATTGCAAACTGGAGGTTAATTTCTTGGGCTTTTTTTTTTTTAAGTGATTAATCTCTTCCATATGGCAACTGGGCAATAAAAATAGTTCCTTACATAAAACCACCTCATGGAAAAATGCACATAACGGAAGAACCAGCCTGGAAATCGTCCGAGAAACAATGCATGCATGACAACAGCAAGCTCCTTACAAATGATGGAAATATTTGATCATGGGAAAGGGCCAAAAAAATGTGTTTATTCTCCAAGCCGAGCAAAGAGGGGGACCCCGGATTTTTTCAAATTGAGTATGCTGATGGAAATGCTACCGACAATTAGTTAGCAAATGAGAATTTAGTAACTAAGACTAGTCCTTGGAGTCCTCCTAATTTGCAGGAGGGCACTTGCCTTTGGTATGATCACGGGTAGGTAAAGCCGCTGGATTAACTTTGCTCTAAATGAGCTAAGAGGCGTTTATAATTCTCTTCTCTCCAACAGTAAACCACAATCCAAACTAGGTCACAGATGCTGTTTGAAAATAATGACTAACATCTGCAATGCCTGGTTATGGCTTAAAGAGTAAATTCATATTCATCATCTCATTTGATGCACATGAAAATTTGTGAGGCAGATATTATTACCTCCCCCCAACCCCGCATCACAGCTCAGCATCTGAGTGATGTGGCCAAGGGCGCGCAATGAGGATGTGACAGAATTGGGCTCCTCTGTTCCCCATCCCTCTGTCTCCAAATCCACCATCACACAAACACCTGTGGATTCAACTCTCCTGGAACCTGGTTACCCAGGATCGGCAATGGTCTGGTTTTGTGTTTCCGGTCTTGGTAAAGGGAGTTCAGGGGAACACTCCACTTTTAAGACAGAAAAAAAAAAAAAAAAAGAACAGACAAATAGCAGTCTAGGCAATTGTGGGAAATCCTCTACGTGGTGCATGTAACTATTCTGATTTCCTACACTTTTCTGGAAACATGCGTGTTGTTCTAATAGGATCTACAGTCAAGATACTCAAATACCACAAACTGAAGCAAAATTCAATTTTGTCCCACATGGCACGTCCTTCGTTCGTGAAGGTGGCTGCAATTTTTTTTAGGATTTGTTATAGCAAAGGTGGGACTAGAAAGATTTTACGGGTCACTGGAAAAGCGAATGAATGAAAAATTTTGTTCCTGAATGACAGTACCACCACCGCACAAAGATGACTTTCGGTCTATGGACAAATATTGGCAGATTCGCTCTCTGCCTTGGACTGTTATTTCTCTTCTTGAGAACTGATCACTACAGCCTGGAAATGACATGTCAACTAGGAATTTTTGGTTCCTTTTCATATACATGTGCTTAAATGTTAGAATCTGGGCACGTAAGACTCAGAATTGGAAGAACGGATCGCCCTGTCAGGTAGAATGCCTTAGCGTGTCCGTGGGGAAAAGTAGAGAGGCTGAGGATTTCTCCACAGGGGCGGTTCCTTGGTCACACGATTCCTTTTGCGTAGTTTTTATTCCGGGGAGTGTCTGAAACCAAACCTTCAAGTAGGAGTCCGGAAGCCTACAACAGAGATGAAATGTAATAAGAGGAAACTGCTGGAATCCAAAGCAGACTTTCCTTCCAAGAGTTTCTGTGCTGAAAAATCACAGTGTAATTTTGTTTACAGGGAAAGAAAGATATTCCGACTAAAATGAAACAGAGTTGATATGTGACGCTCAGAAGCCAATATTCCCCCAGTCTATTAAGGCAATAGACTGGAGAGAAAGTAATTTTACACGAAAAAAAATCAGAGATGAAGGAACATACAGAGTGGGGTCTATGCAACATCGACTTTGAAATAACAAAAATCAGTCAACCAAGATTTACTGTCTTAATGTCGATATAATGGGGTGGCTACCTCCCCCACCCCCTCCCCAAATCAGCTAATTAATGCCGGTGACCACATTAGTCTGACAAGGCCACCATAACAGAATGGTGCAGACCTGGCAGCTTAAAGAACAGAAACTTATTTTCTCACACTTCTGGAGGCTACAAGCCCAAGATCCAGATGTTGACAGGTTTAGTTTTATCTGAATTCTCTCTCCTTGACGTGCAGATGGTCACCTTCGCTCACTCCGTTCTTGCATAGTCACCCCTGAGCCTAGTGCCTGTGGCCTAATCTCCTCTTGTTATAAGGACTCCAGCTCTGTGGGATTAGACCCATCGTATAACCTCAGTTCACCTTAATGAGCTCCTCAAAGGCTCAATATTTAAAGGTAGCCACATTCTGGGGTACAGGGGGTTAGGACTTCGACACTTGAACTTGAGAGGGGACACAGGTCAGCTCATAACACTCCACCCTCTGGTCCCACAAAATGCATGTCCTTCTTGCATGCCAAATGCATTCTCCCTGCCCCTAGCCCCAAAGTCTTAACCCTTTCCAGCATCAACTCTAAGTTCAAAACCTCATCCAAATCCATCTAAATCAAGTATGGGTGAGACTGGAGGTGTGATACATCGGAGGCAAAATTCTCCTCCAGCTCTGACTCTGTGTAACCAGACGAGTTCTCTGCTTCCAACATCAAGTGGTAAGACAAGCCATTCCAAAAGGAAAGAGAGAGAAAATCAGCAAGGAGAGAGAGGTGACAGGCACCAAGCAAGGCTGAAACCTAGCAAGATAAATTCCATTAGATTTTAAGCCTTGGTAAGAACACGCTTCAACTCCACCTCTATCCTCTAGGTCCCCCGGAAAGAGAGCCCTGCCCCCAAGACCCTATAGGACCAAGGAGGAAAGAGCCCCACCCCCACCCTCAGGACTGTGTGCTCCAGGGCGGTGCTGGCGGGGGCAGCCTTCAGGGTCACTCTTCCCTGTTCTTGAAGGATGACACATGTTCATGGCAGGATAGTTCCCCTGGCCCGTGCCGTAAAACCTTGGAAGTCCGACAGCCTTCCTTCACTGTGTCCTGTCTCTGCCCCAGCCGCCCAAACTGGCAGCATGTCTGTGGAGAAGGTTAACTGGACCCGTGAGTCACACCTGTAAGTTCTTTGGAGCCGAATGACCATCCAGCCACCGCCTTGGGGGTCTCTCAGATTCTGCTTTCTCATTTTTTTGCAACATGAATAGTCCGAGAGATTTCCAAATCTTCCAGTTCTGGTTCCTTTCTTGCTTAACAATTCCTCCTTCAGTCTCTCTCTCCTCTTTCACATTTTACTCCAAGCAGCAAGGGCAAACCAGGCAGCACCTTCAATCCTCCTTGGCTTGGACCTCTCCTCGTGTAAACATCCAAGTTAATCGTTACAAGTTCTTCCTTCCACAAACCGCAGGAACACAGTCCCGCCAAGCTGTCCAACCCTTTCTAACAAGTCACCTTTCACCTTTCCCCCAGTGACCAACATCATGTTCCTCCTTCCTCCCGGCGGCTCAGCAGAGCTGCCTGGGGCACTCGCATCGCTACCAACAGTCTCTTCCAGGTAGTCTCGGCTTTTTCTGACATGCACCTCGGACGTCCTCCAGCCTCTGCCCGTGCCCAGTTCCAAAGCCACGGCACAGTGTTCGGGGAGTGTTGTCATGGCAGCGCCCCACTTCACTGTGCCAAAGTCTGCCTGAGCCGGGGCTCTCCAGAGAAACAGGGCCGACGGGAGGGGTATGGAGAGGGAAGGGTTTGTTTTAGGAAATAGGCTTGCTCGATCAATCGTGGAGGCTTGGCAAGTCCAGACCCTGCAGGGTGGGACGGCAAGCTAGGGACCCGAAAAAGACCAGCCGCTTGCATCTAAAACGTCATCTGATAACAGGGTTCCCTCCTCTGAAGAGGCAGAGCTTTTTCTGGTAAGGCCTGTGACTGATTAGACAGGGCCCACCACATTATGAAGGGTAATCTGCTTTACTCAGAGTCCATCTCATCTGGAAAAACATCTTTATATCTTGTATAACTTTTGGCCAAATATCTGAGCGCCGTCGCCTAGCCAAGCTGGCATGTAAAATTAACCCTCACCATGACATATGGTTGTTTATTTCCTAATCCAGATACTGAGCTCATTCAAAGGGCCACAGGCAACACGGAGCATATAAACCAGGAAGAAGCGTGGCATACCGATAAGAGTCCTGAATTTGGAGTCACAAGAGACATGTTTGCAATTACACCTCAATAAAACTGGAAAAAAAAAACAAGCAAACAAAAACAATAAAAAATAGAGACAGTCTCTGCTCGTTGATTGACTATATGACATATCTGCTGTCAGTTTCTTAATTATGGACTGGGATTAAAATCGACAACACCTCAGGAGGGAGCAACTGGGATGGCCACACATGAAATAGTTTGGCATGGCAGTTATGAACGGTAATATTACTAATCAGTGTCTCACCCTTTAAATGGGCGAATATGTAGGAAGTCTGAAATGCACAGAAAACTTGGCTGTCTATCCTGACCAACCCCAAAGCACCTTGCACGGGTGCCTGGATGGCACCCTTCTTGCTCTTACCGCACCATGGAGCCAAAGCTGCAGTTACTGCCACGGAGATGGAGGTCTGACAGCCGACAAGCCTTCCTTAGAGCTCCTCAATGCTCAGAAGGAATGCCACAGTCCTGTTCCCTGCTGATGTCGTACCCATTCTTCTCCCGGCACTGTGACTCAGCCCGCTGAAGGGCAGTAGGTTTGAGACACGTGCTCTCCAGCTCAAAGACTGAACAAAAGGTAATCAGTCGCATACGTGCAAACAGAGACCACCCGTGCCGTTTCCATGGGAAATTCAGCTCTATGATGAAAATGGGTGGAAGAGGCCACTAGAGCCCGAGGCCATAGGACGCTCAAGCTTCACAATCCCCTGACCATATGCTGAATGCATTTTCACCCAGGAACCTTCCAGCTGCAATTTACTTCCCCGTGTAACTTGCCCATGAGAAGAGGAGGGGCCCCTTGAGCCAATGCAAGCATCTGGGCCCATGGGATAGCCCTGTCTCACCTTCTGACTTAACACCTTGGCAGTGCGGGGTTTCCAGCAGCCTTACGAGTTTGGGTAATTGGGTCTGACCTAAGAGACGGAACACAGTCATGGTGAACTGATCAAGTGACAAAGCCAACTATCACACCCTGACCCACGGAAAATTCACCTCAACACTGTGCACCTCGTGAAACGTCTTAGTCTTTCCACTTACAATCCTATGTGAAAGTTTAACACTACCACCCACCCTCCTTGGCCTGAGCGCCCTTTTCTGCACAAAGGGAGAAGCTGGCCAGAAATTAAGTAAGATCCTGTGAATCCAGTAGATGGCAAAGGCCACAAACATAGGACCTCGATGGCAGGAACTCAATTGATACGGATGCCCTTTCTTCTGGCCCCTTTTAAAGCAATTTCCTGGAAGCTGAAAATAGGGAACATCCTGGATCAGGATTCTCATTCCTCTAGGTCAGAAGTTCTTCATGGCCTAAAGAACATCTATTCATACAACTAACTTCCCAAGCATCAGAAACACTTCCCTTTCTGGAGTTCCTCACAACAGCAACAGGAAATATTAGGAGAAAGCTAACCACCAGGAGTTTAACAAACATGCGAGAGTCGGAAGTCACGGAGGTCCTAGGACTAAGGAGGCTGCCCCAAAGCTGGGTCACAACAACTATGTGGACACCCAGGGCATGGCCAGGGAGCTTGCTGGGCCCCGGGAAAAGGACGCCACACGGTGGCAATTCTGAAGGCGTGTTGTCTGGGGACATGGTGATCAGGAACACCACGGGCCAAAGGATTGCGCAGCTCTCCGGGCCACAGCAGGCATTCCTGTCCTCTCAGTCATGGACACAATAATAAAATGACTACTGTGGCTCTGGATGAACTTGGAAGAGGGGATGGAGACGTGGGCTAAAGCAAGGAGGATTTCCAAAGCCATTTCCTCCCGGAGTAGATCCTTGGACGTCCAAGTTGGCCGGGCTGGTGAAAGAGCAATCCTTGAAGTATGCTGTCTGTGACATGGCTGGACTCCTCTACTTTTGAATGTTTCAAGATGTATCTT
>PVKU01014503.1:0-22735 GCA_004027475.1 Anoura caudifer | reverse complement strand
CATGAAGTGATCAGTCAACTCCCTTTGGTGTCCAAGAAACAAAGCAATGAAAACTTTTATTGCTCTAGCCTGCACCATTACTGTTGAACATTTAGAATGAGAAGATGACTCAGAAAGAGGCAGACAGAATCAGGAAGAGATAACTTAATGGTTCTGGTTAAAGAACTGTGTGTTATGACATTTAAAGAGTGGGGTTGAAAAAGCAGTATCTTCCAATTGTTACAGGGAAAGCACTAATATTCTGAGCATAGACACTTAACTTTAGGAAGGCTAGTAGGGAAATTATGATCACATTGTTGTTATTTAGACACTGCAAATGGAAATAGCAATGATAACTATCCAGACATGGTTTTAAGGCAGAAAAAGATCTTCTAAAACAGAAAGAGACTGGCCAATGCATACCCATTTTCATGAACCATTTCTAA
The DNA here is from genome assembly GCA_004027475.1 of Anoura caudifer. Lineage (NCBI taxonomy): Eukaryota > Metazoa > Chordata > Mammalia > Chiroptera > Phyllostomidae > Anoura > Anoura caudifer. The sequence continues at coordinate 22,310 of PVKU01014503.1, read as the reverse complement.
TACAGGTCTTCTGGTAGAGCAAATGCAGTTTTGCTTTCTTTCAAATGATCAGGTTCAGTTAAGAAAGCAGAGTACTATTAATATAGTACATGAATTAATAAAGTCTTTTGGAAATCACTTGGCCAAATGGCCTTTAAACCATGTTCAAGATGAAATCTGAGATTCACAATTAAGTGAAACATATGATTGGGAAATACTTTCAAATTTCTCTTTATGACCAATTTACACAAGCATAGTATTTTCCCACTTACCTGATGAAACTGAGTTTTGGATGCTGAAAACTACTACAATAAAAAAAATGATTATAGCCCTGGTCGAGTGGCTCGGATGGTTGGAGCATTGTCACATTTGATCCCTTGTCCAGGTGTGCACGGGAGGAAACCAGTCGATGTTTCTCTCTCACATTGGTATTTCTCTCTCTCCCCACCCCCTCTCATTAATGGCAATATCCTCAGGTGAGGATTTAAAAAATATAAAAATCTCTCTAATGCATGATGGATTGGTAAACCACCAACATTTGGTTGGTATTATATCTTTTTAAACTTGAAAATTGTATACCTTGAATTAATAAAGCAAAAGTTACAGCTATGATTTTCTTTCTAGTCTGGTCCTTGTCATCTTTCAGTTGAAAACATCCATCTCAGAGACCAAGATACCAACTAAATACACCAGCTTGTTAGGCTAGTAAGAATAATTCAGTATCTCAGGTTCAAATGATTATTCCAATCAATATTATCAATATGCATTAGAGGGTGGAAGTTATACCTATTGTTCTTTAATAGATAACACTTACTCTGATCATAGTATAACTTGGCGGGGGACAAAGATAATTTTTAGGTTGGTTTGGAGGAAACTTGCTGAATATTAATATCCCATACCAGCTTTCCTCTCCTTGAACATTCTCCTGGTATGTTTTTCTGGAATAGATAGATTGCCATTTCATAGCAGCTTTTAAATATCTACATATATTAGTGGATGGTGAACTCACATTTACTGACAAGCTTAATTTCTAATGTAAATCCTAGTAGAAATTGACTATTTCCAAACTTGAGTCCTTTGAGTTAATGAGACAGGTATGCTATCAAGGGGCTCTCTGCACTAGTTTGGTTGTGTGTTTGAAGCCCAATGCACCTATAGTTTTAATTCATTTTTGCTCACTCTTAACTGTGTATAAATATATAGCCTCAAATAAATGATACTGGCCTACATTGTTCTATATCCCAGGTGCACATGATTACAACATGCAATTTATAACATCTTGAACAACTGCAGAACACAAAACTTAGCTCTGTCTGGTAGCTACTATTTCCTGGGTAAGGCTTAATTTTAGCTCCTGTGCTGGACAATTGTTGGATTCCTTAGTTTCACAGACAACTTCACAGTTACAGATGAAGCTTAAGCGAATTTTTGGTTAGCCTGTGCTCTGAGAAATCTGCTTCCAGGTAAAAATGTGGTTTCCCCTATTGTCTAGTCCCTGACGTATGATGTTGTCATCTGGTGTGGCAAGGTACTTTGCTGGGAAAGGAATCTTTCTTTCAAAACCCAAAACACTTGTAAATCACCTGTCAGGGAAACTGCATGCCAGAAGCATCTGCTTCAATGAGATTTTCTTAGATTGTTTTTCAACCATGGGTTCCATTTGAACTTCAGACTAACCTTGTGCAGAGTCAGATTCCTCCAGGCAGACTTTTAACTTTTGAGTATGAGTCAGTGTTTGCTAAGTGTTCCAGTGTGTAACACTATCAACAAGCATTGTATAGAGTCATACAAAAGGATGCTGAGCATCACGAGCCATCAGAGAGATGCAAATTCAAGCCCCAATAAGGTATCACCTCACACTAGTCAGAATGGCCATCATTAACAAATCAACAAAACAACAAGTGCTGACAAGGATGTGAACAAAGGAGAACCCTTGTGCACTGTTGGTGGGATTGCAGACTGGTGCAGCCACTGTGGAAAATAGTATGGAATTTCCTCAGAAAACTGAAAATGAAACTGCCTTTGACCCAGCAATTCCACTGCTGGGATTCCTAAAACACCAATTCAAAAGAACCTATGCACCCCAATGTTCATAGCAGCACAATTTACAATAGCCAAGTGGTGGAAGCAATCTAAGGGCCCGTCAGTAAATGAGTGGATCAAAAAACTATGGTACATTTACACAATGGAATTCTATGCAGCAGAGAGAAAGAAGGAGCTCCTAACCTTTGCAACAGCATGGATGGAACTGGAGAATATTATGCTAAGTGAAGTAATCCAGGTAGTGAATGACAAATACCATATGATCTCACCTATAAGTGGAACCTAATCAACAAACAAACAAGTGAGCAAAATAGAACTAGAGACATGGAAATAAAGAACAAACCCATAGAGACCAGAGGGGCAGGGGGAGAGGGATAACAAGGAAAAGAAGAGGAAGAGTCATCAAGGAGTGTGTATAAAGGACACATGAACAAAGACAACTGGGGGGGAGGATTGAAAGTGGGAGGTGGGGGTGGGTAGAACAGAGGAGAGTAATGGAGGGAAAATGGGGACAACTGTAATTGAACAACAATAATAATAATATAAAAAAAGCATTTTACAAAGCATATGAATGGGATGCTACTTGTCCATGCCTGGCACTCCTTATGAAAGTACAAGGGCTTCCAGAAACCTTGACAGAGAAAGAAATCAATTTTTCCTCTCCCTGTTATTAACCAGCTCTTACCGACTATTCATCTTAAGTGCAATGATGACTAATATTTGCCAAATGGCAAATAGGCACCCCTTACATGAGATCATGCCGAGTAAAGCCAGCTGAGCCTTGCATTCCAATGGCAACAGTGCCTGACTACATCAGAACCAAACAGGTTCACTGGGATTGCTCTGGAAAAAAAAAGGAAAGGAAGACAAAATTATTTCCTAGAATACAAGCCTGTTCCCCCAATACAATCTTGTTTTACCAACAGACATATGAGAAAGAATTAAATGCCACTTCCTAGCTCAGGCCTACTTCACAACTCATTCAGCCCTCGAAATACAGTTTACTTTTTTTAATTGAATTTGTTGGGGTGGGACTGGTCCACAAGACCAAACAGGCTTCAAGTATATGACTCAACAAAATATCATTTGCATACTGCATCATGTGTTCATTGTACAAAACAAAGTCTCTCTATCCATTCTCCTTGCCCACCTCTAAATAACCCTATCCCCCTTTCCCTCTGGCTATCACACACTGTTATCTCTGCCTATATGTTTTATATATGTGTTTTGCTTAATCCCTTCACCTTCTTTCATCCATCTCCCCAATCCCCTCCCCTCGTATAGCTATTAGTCTGTTCCACATATCCATGCCTCTATTTCTGTTTTGTTCATTAGTTCCCACATATAAGTGAAATTGTATGGTACTTGTCTGTCTCTGACTGGCTTATTTCACTTAGCATTATGATTGGCAGGTCCATTTATGCTGTCACAAAAAATTAGATTTCCTTCTTTTTTACAGCCAAGTAATATTCCATTGTATAAAAGTACCACAGTTTTGTTTTGTTTTTTAAAAGATTTTATTTCTTTACTTTTAGAGAGAGTGGAAGGGAGGGAGGGAGAGAGAGAGAAACATAAATGTGTGAGAGATACATTGATTGGTTGCTTCAGCCCCAAATGGGGACCTAGCTCGCAACCCAGGCATGTGTCCTGACCGAGAACCGATCCAATGACCTTTTCATTTACAGGCTGGGGCACAACCCACTGAGCCACACAAGCCAGGGTTAAAAGTACCAGTTTTTTTATCCACTTATCTACTGATGCGCACTTGGGGTGTTTCCATATCTTGGTTATGATAACTAACACTGCTATGAACATATGGGAACATATATTCTTTTAAATTAGTGTTTTGTGTTTCTTTGGATACAGTCCCAGAACTGGGATTGCTAGGACAAAAGGCAGTTCCACTTTTAATTTTTTGAGGAAGTTTCATACTGTTTTCCACAGTGGCTGCACAAGTCTGCATTCCCTCCAACACTGCACAAGGGTTCCCCTTTGTCCACATCCTTGCCAGCACTTGTTTTATTGATTTGTTTATGATGGCCATTCTGACAGATATGAGGTGATATCTCATTGTAGTTTTAATTTGCATTTCTCTGATGATTAGTGATGTTGGGCATTCTTTCATATGTCTCTGGGCCCTCTGCATGTCCTCCTTTGGAGAGGTGTCTGTTCAGGTCCTTTGCCTGTTTTTTAATTGGATCGTTTGTCTTTCTGGTGTTAAGTTGTATAAATTCTTTATATATTTTGGAAACTATATCAGATGTACCACTAGCAAATGTGTTCTGCCATTCAGTGGGTTGTCTTTTCATTTTGTTGATGGTTTCTTTTGCTGTGCAAAAGCTTTTTAGATTGACGTAGTCCCATTTGTTTGTTTTTTTCCTTTGTGTCTCTCACTTGAGGAGATATCACAGCAAAAACATTGCTATGAGAAATGTTTGAAATTTTACAGCCTATGTTTTCTTCCAGAATTTTTATAGACTCATAACCATATTTTATTCTTCTGTAACAAAATTAAAAGTGGAGGAACTCACAAAAAGGCTTGACAGAAAAGAATCTCTGATGGGAAATTCTGTGAATTAGTTGATCTGTTCTCTCAAGGCTGCAGTTAAGACTGTACCAGTCAGAAGAAGAGACCGTGATTTTTACCTCCTCTTTCCTATGTTCTGTGTTATTGTTTAACTTTTAAACCCACTATGCAAAGTACAATATTAAAAGACTAAAATCTACGTTCAACTGTTATAATTAAATCTTATAATAAAATCAATGTCACAAATTGCATATATATGAAACATCTATACAGGAGTAGGCAAAAGTAGGCTTACAGTTGTGACCACATGAAACAGTTTAATTTTGTATTATTTATTAATTATTGTATTATTTGTTTTGCAACTGTACTTTTGCCTATCCCTGTATGTATGACTTATTATTAATGACAGTTAACCCTTTAAAGAACAAAGTCTTCAACTTCCTGGGCCCACTTATTCGTGGATTTTCTTCAATAAACACCTGTAATGTTTTTGATCTGTGGTTGCTTGGACACACAGGACCAACCGAATGCATTGATCTATGCCATTTTATATAGGGGACATGCAGTTATTATAAATTATATATAAGAATTACTGTGTTACCTGATAGTCTTTAATTCAGATAAGTGAACAGACACTTCTGGATTGAACTCTAAGCAAAAGCTGATCATAAAGTTGCTCTTGATATTCCTGGTACTTGAGCCAAGATATCCAGGCCTCCTTGTTTCCAGTGTATTGGATTCTCCTCCATTCCCACTCCAAAGGTGAGGAACCCCAACTGGGAAGCAGGGAACGTGGACTCTGGGGTCCCCTTCCCTTAGGGGGAAGTAGATTGTGCTGAAAATTCAGGAGTAACACTGAAGCCAAAGTGCCCTTGTCTAGCCAAGTCACTGTGAGAAGGCACCAACCTCCCCTGTGAGGGCAGAAGGCACAGTGCTGGAGAAAACAACCTTCTGTATGTTGCAACTCTCCTTTTCCCTCCTCATCTTACAGTGGGAAGAACTGAGGAGCATGCTTCATGGGAAGAGCCTCGCATAATAGCTCAGTGGATTGAGCACTCACCTGCAAACCAAAGGGTCACTGGTTTGATTCCTAGTCAGGGCACATGCCTGAGTTGTGGACCAGGCCCCTGATGGGGGTGTGAGAGAAGCAACCACACACTGATGATTCTCTCCCTCTTTCTCTCTCTCCCTTCTCCGTCTAAAATAAATAAATAAAATCTTTTAAAAAAGAAATATGATTTAAAAAATATATATTTCTCACATACTACCTAAATCCTCCATGGTAGGAAGAAAACATAGTGTCCTAATATGTCCATACCCTAATTCCTGAAACCTATGAACATGGTAGCTTATATGGCAAAAGGGACATTGCAGACGTGGGTAGGCTAAGGTCCTTGGATGGAGAGATGATGCTGATTATCTCAGTGGGCTTGATCCATCAAGCAGGTCCTTAAAGCAGAGAGCATTCCTGGGCTGCGGTCAGAGGGGGACTTGCTGGGGAGGAACAGTCAGAGAGCGAAATGTTGCTGGCTTTGAAGAAAGAGGGAGGGACAAGAACCAAGGAATGTCAGTCAGCCTTTAGAAGCTGGAAAAGGCAGGAAAATGGATTCCCCTTTAGAATCGCTACAAATGAACACAGTCCTACCATCACCTGATCAAGGTCTAGCAAGAGCTGTGCCAGACTTCTCACCTCCAGAGCTGTAATAAAGTAAGTTCCTATTGTTTAAGCCAATACGTTGGATTGATTTGTTACAGCACGAATAGAAAGCTAATACATCTCCCAATTAGAGATTAACTTGGGTTAATAATCAAAATCCCTAAAAAAAAAGAGTGCTTCATTTCTTAATGTGAATTAGTCTAATCCCCTTGCTTTCTGAATGTGAGGTGCAAGACAGAGTAGGAGGAGGAGTATGAGAGAATAGAGAGTGTGGAAGGACTTAGAGGCAAACAGTGTATTTCTGGTTCAAATCACTGTCCTGATTTTGAAAAAGAACTCAGGTAGGATTGAAAGGTAGATGCCCTCAAGTGAAAGAAAAAGAAGATAAAAATTAGATGACAAAGTTCTAAAAGACATTTCACCTTACCCTAAACCCACCAGGAGCTGGTCCTGTTCCCTGCCTTTCTCCAAGATGGGTGTGTGCATGAACAGTATTTAGAGAACTGGACTAGCAGGTGTGATATGTAAATGGAAGGAGTAGAAAGTGAGGCTGGAAGTAAGGCTGGTCTGACATCACATATGGCCTTGAATTTATCCTTTGTTACATAGTGGGAGCCACTGGAGATTTTCAACATCCTAAACTGTTGTAGAAAGAAAGAAAGAAAGAAAGAAAGAAAGAAAGAAAGAAAGAAAGAAAGAAAGAAAGAAAGAAAGAAAGAAAGAAAATTTAAAAATTTAAAAATAAAAAGAAATGAAAAATGACAAAATCAGAGCATTCACCCCAAAACAACAGAATATACTTGAATTCTTTTCAAGTGCTCAAGGACCAAGGAATTAAGACCAGATGAGAAAGGAAAGTATGTGGAAACTGAATGAAAAAGTGCCAGGATCAATGTGCTGAATGGTCATATGTGGCTGAAAAGCTATTATTCTGTGTATGTGCATCATTGTAAGCTTAGGCATATGAATTTGTGAATACAGCTTTTTTCTTACTGACATCCTAATTTTACAGCAGACATCAACTGCAGATTCTTCATGTAAGTTAATTTAGGCCTTAAAGCAGCACTATGCCATAGATAGTGTCTATGTAGCCCTGACAAAGTACCTGGGTCACAGAAAGGTTGAGCGCTGGTGCAGAGCCACCATGGCAGAGCTGGGACCCTGGGCCTGGTAGGTTTCAGTGTGCTGCTGTTCCCTTAGTAACTTGTATTTTGGAGCCTGCGTTGGCTCTACATATTTCTAACACACTAATGTCTGGGTGAGTCCTAGAGATACTGCCAAGTTTCCCTTTAGCTTGTGTGAAACACACTGAGTGTGTTGCTGGAACTGACTGATCTAGAGGGTCAACCTCAGGAAACAACTGTGTTTGAGAAACTCAGTCAGAGAAAAAACAACAGAAACAAGTTTTCCTTAATTCATAATACTAATCATAATTTTTATTATTAATGACACAAGTATTTTATAAACCATTAATTTATAGTATCCTTTTATTGAATAGTAATACTATAAAATTTGCATTACTTGGTATTATGTTAGCCAATACTTCTGTAGATATATAGACAATCAATAAATCATATTTAGGAGTTCTGGCCAAGATGGAGGCGTAGGTAGAAACCCTTCGCTTCCTTGCACAACCAAAAGTAGGATAACAACCAATCTAAAACCAATAAACAACCAAAATTGCCAGAAAAATCAAGCTTCATGGAACTCCGACAACCAAGGAATTAAAGAAAAATTCAACGAGAACAACCAGACTGGTAAGGTGAACCACACCGATTGACTCAGAAAAACCACAGGGAGGTGACTGAGGGGCGGGGCTGACTGCCCAGCTCACCAGAGCTGCATAGCAGGGACTGACTGAAGGGGAAAACTGAGACTCAGAGCTCACTGTGGGCTAAGGCTGGGGTTCCCATGGTGGGAGATACTGCCAGTCTGACACAACAGTCTGTTAGAAAGTGTGCTAGAGAGGAGCAGGCGAGCTGCACTCTTCCCTCTCTGGTTCCTCCCCCACAGGCAGCACAGCAAAGACGGTTGCCCTGCCCCGGTGAACACCTAGGGCCCTGCCCCCTTAGGTATCTTTGTCTTTGTGCAACCTATCAGCTGCACAAGGACAAAGAAATATGGCCCACATGAAAGAACAGAGCAAAACCTCAGACAGAGAACTAAGTGATGAAGAGATTGCCAACCTATCAGATGGACAATTTAAAGCCCTGGTAATCAAAATGTTCACAGAACTGATTGAGCTTGGTTGAAAAATGAAAGAACAAATGAAAGATACCCAAAATGAACTAAATCAAAATATTCAGGGAACCAACAGTGACAAGAAGGAAACCAGGATTCAAAGCAACGATTTGGAACAAAAGGAAGAAGTAAACATTTAACTGATCAGAACAAAGAAATAAGAATCCAAAAAAAAAATAGAGAGGCTGAGGATTCTCTGGGACAACTTGAAACATTCCAATATCTGAATTATAGTGGTGCCAGAAGGAGAAGAACAGCAGCAAGAAATGAAAACTTATTTGAACAAATAATGAAGGAAAACTTCCCCAATCTGGCAAAGGAAATAGACTTCCAGGAAGCCCAGAGAGTCCCAAAAAAGTTGGATCCAAGGAGGAACACACCAAGGCACATCATCATTAAGTTACCCAAGATTAAAGACAAAGAGAAAATCCTAAAAGCAGCAAGAGATGAGACAATTACCTATGAAGGAGTTCCCATAAGGCTATCAGCTGATTTCTCAAAAGAAACCTTGCAGGCAAGAAGGGGCTGGAAAGAAGTATCCGAAGTCATGAAAGGCAAGGACCTACACCCAAGAATACTCTATCCAGCAAAGCTATCATTTAGAATGGAAGGATGGATAAAGTGCTTGCCAGATAAGGTCAAGTTAAAGGAGTTCATCATCACTAATCCCTGATTATATGAAACAAGGGACTTACCTAAGAAAAAGAAGATAAAAAATGTGAACAATAAAATGACAACAAACTCACAGCTGATGAACCTACAAGAAAAGAAAAACAATGAAAACAAAAACTAAGCAAACAACAGAACAAGAACAGAATCAGAGAAATGGACATTACACAGAGAGAGATCAGTGGGGAGTGGGAAGAGAGGAATGGGGGGAAGGTACAGGGAAGAAGAAGCATAATTAGTAGGCATAAAATAGATGGAGAGAGATAAAAAATGGTATAGGAAACAAAGAACTCAAAGAACTTGTATGTACAACTCATGGACGTGAACTAAGGTGGGGGGAATTCTGGAGGGTTGGGGGGCAGGGTGGAGAGGGGATAAGGGGGAAATTGGGAAAACTGTAATAGTATAATCAATAAAAATACTTTAAAAATAATAATTCATATTTATTAATCATGCATATGAGGAAGTCATTTGCCAGGAAGTAATTCCTCACGAAGTAATTTCTTCACCAAAGAAGTGATTTCTGCATATGATTTTGCATTTTAGTTTTATTATATTATACTTGCTAGAACATTGGCAATCTATATATAGCTTGATGTAATCATTCATTTGTTCATTGATTCATTTAACAAAGAGTTCCTGAACCTCTGGTATTTGTTATGGTCCTTGGAGACAGAATGAAAACAAGACAGGAGTTCTCTGTTCCTAAGGAGCTTATATTTTAGTCCACCCTTAGGCATTGCTTCATTACATAGTCCCCTACAAAGCAGCATTGAACATGAAAGCAAATGAAGGGTTTGTGTTACAAACAGTGGCCACAAAGACATGCATTTTACTCTGAGAATAGGCGAACCAGTTCCAGGTCCACTGGCCCAGACAAGCACAGGTACAGCAAGACAGCAGACCAGAAGCTATGTCACTGTTAGCAAGAAGAGACTGGGAAGAAGGGGTAGCTCAGCTACATCAAAGGAATTCAGTTTTGAAAGATTGTATTTTTCTATAAATTGTCCATTTCACCCAGGTTTTCAAATTTCTTGGCATATAGTAATTTCTTATAATCATTTGTATTTCTGTGGTATCTGTTGTAATCTCTCCTCTTTCATTTCTGATTGTGTTTATTCGGGTCCTCTCTCTTTTTTTCTTGATGAGTCTGATTAAAGGCTTGTATAATTTTTAAACCTTTTCAAAGAACCACCTCCTGGATTTACTGATCCTGTGAATTGTTCTTTTAGTCTTTATGTCATTTAACTCTGCTCTGATCTTGGTTATTTCCTTCCTTCTACTTGCTCTGGGCTTTGTTTGTTGTTCCTCTAGTTCTTGTGGATGTAGGGTTAGGTTGTTTATTTGAAATGTTTCTATCTTTTTTAGGTAGACCTCTATAGCTATGAATTTTCCTCTCAGGAATGCCCTCACTGTGTCTCATAACTTTTGGACTGTTGTGTGTTCATCTTCATTTGTTTCCAGGGATTTTTTTATTTCTTCCTTGATCTCATTCTTAACCCATTCATTATTTAATAGTATGCTATTCAATCTTCCTGAATTTGAGTGCTTTTGAGTTTTTTCCCTTGAGGCTGGTTTCTCATTTCAGGCCCTTATGGTCCAAAAAAATGCTTGATATGATTTCAATTTTCTTGAATTTGTTGAGGCTTCTTTCTTGTCCTATCCTGAGGTCTATCTCTGAAAATGTCCCACTTGCATTTGAAAAGAATGTGTATTTTGCTTCTTTGGGATGAAGGGTTCTATACATATCATAAGTCCATTTGATCTAGGGTATTTTTTGATGTTGCAATATCCTTATTGATATTTTGTTTGGAAGATCTGTCCATTTTTGACAGTGGGGTGTTAAAATGCCCTAGTATAAGTGTGTTGCTCTCTATGTCTTTCTTGAAATCCTTCAAGATTTTCCTTATGTATTTAGGTATTCCTATGTTACGTGCATATATGTTTATAATGCTTATTTCTTCTTGAAGGATTCTTCCATTGAGTATTATGAAGTGACCTTCTGGGTCTCTTTTTATGGCCTTTGTTTTGAAGTCTATTTTGTCTGATATAAACATTGCTACCCCAGCTTTTTCCCCCTTGTCCATTTTCCTGTAATATTTTTCCCAACCCTTCACTTTCAGTCTGTATAGGTCTTTTGTTCTGAGGTGGGTCTCTTGTAGGCAGCATATGTGTGGGCCATATTTTCTTCTCCTTCAACTACCCTATGTCTTTTGATTGGAGCATTTAATCCATTTAATTTAAGGTTATTATTAATAGGTACTTATTCATTGCCATTTTTTCCCTTTGTACCTGTTCCTCTCTCTCTCACTTTTTTTTCCTTTTCCTAAAGCAATCACTTTAGCATATCTTGCAGCACTGACTGGGTGGATGTGTATTCTTTCAGCCTTCTTTAATCTGGGAAACTCCCTATTTCACCTTCCATTTTAATTAAGAGCTTTGTTAGATAGAAGAGTCTTGGGTGCAGGCCTTTGCTTTTCATTACTTGGAATATTTCTTGCTATTCCCCTCTGGCTTATAGTGTTTCCATTGAGAATTCAGCTGCTAGCCTTATCAGGGTTCCCTTGTATGTAACTTCTTGTTTCTCCCTTGCTGCCTTTAAGATTCTCTCTTCATCTTTGAATTTTGCCATTTTAATGATGATGTATCTTGGAGTGGGCCTCTTTGGTTCATCTTGATTGGAACCTTCTGTGATTCCTGGACTTGTGTGACTTTTTCTCTCATCAAGTTAGGGAAATTTTTTATCATTACTTTTTCAAACAGGTTTTCTAAACCTTGCTGCTGCTGCTGCTGCTCTTCTTCTTCTTCTTCTTCTTCTTCTTCTTCTTCTTCTTCTTCTTCTTCTCCTATCCCTATGATATGGACATGATTATGTTACATATTGTCCTGCAGTTCCTTGAACACCTCTTCATTCTTTCTGAGTCTTTTTCCCTTGTCTTGCTCTTTCTGGGAGTTTTTTCTACCTTGTCCTACAGCTTGCTGATTCTATCTTCTGCTTCATCTAACCTGCTTTTAATTCCTTCTACTGTGTTCTTCAATTCAGAAATTGTATTCTTCATTTCCTCTTCACTCTTGTTGATAGTTTCTATGTTTTTATTCATGCTGGTGTAATTCTCAGTAAGTTCCTTGTAGCCTCCCTGTAGTTTCTGATAATTCTCACTGAGCTCATTGAGCTTCCTTATAACCATTGTTTTGACCTCAATATCTAATAATTGACTTGCCTGTATTTCATTAGCATTCTTTATGAGGATTCCTCCTTTCCTTTTGTTTGGGGGTTCTTTGTCTTCTCATTATTTGTGGGACTCTTCTTGTTTGCTTCTGCTTCTTAAATTGATCTGTTTTGACTCCCTGAGTTTGTGGTGTGAACTTCTATGGTAGGAGACCTGTGACATTCAATGGTGCAGTCTTCTTGATCTCCTGAACTTGAGGCTCTTGGGATGCTCTTTATACCATTTATGTTGGCTCTCTGGATGTAATTGGGTTTTGATTGTTGTTGGGTCATTTTTTGTTGGGTCTTTCTGTCCAACTGGTTGACTGAGGGTCACTCCACCCACCATGTCTTGTGTGCTGTTGTGCATGTGCTTCCAGAACAAAACCACAAAGCCAATGGAACAAACTTACATCCTTAAAAATATCTTCCCCACCCCTGCAATCCCACTATCAACAGCAAATGAACCAATATTAATAAGAGTTTAAAGAGATTAAGACTATTATAAGAAAGGAGAGAAATAAATTATAGTATAAAATTTAGTGACTTAATATGCAAAACTTGATGGACAAGAAATGAATGTTAAAAAGCTATTCAGGAAAGAAAATATTGCTAATCATGGAGACCACAGTGGATTTCATCTCAGTAGCCTCTAGTATTTGCCACTGTTTTTCCTTTTTGGATCCGCCTTTGGTGATGTCAGATGTTGGCCCCATCTAACCTTAGGCAGCCTGCTCTGAGACTGCCAGAGATCTACAGTCTGTGGCTGTCTCTTTCAGTTGTTAATGTAGTCACTTTGCACTCAGCAGTCAGGCTTAAGCACCACAGAGCTGGGGCATCGTTTCTCCTAGGGTCAGGGCTGTTGTTTCCCTTCAGGCTGCTGCCACTTGTAGGGGAGTGGTCTGCTTGAGCAGGATGGCTGCTGCCATATGGGAGATGGCTCAGCACTAGGATTCCAGCAGCTACTCTCTTTGCTCTCTCCCCAAAGCTTCTGTCCCCAGTCTCCCCTCAGGCATCTCTAGTCCACTCTGCCCCCACCTTTTCCAGAGACCAGGGAAAGTGGCTGCCAATGAAAATTTGTAAATTGGCCCTTTAAAGGGCTCTTTGTGTCTCCAGCCATCCATCTCTGGCAGAGAGGAACCCTGCTGCTCTTTGCCACCATTGTTATCTGTGTACTTTTTGGGCTCTGGTGCTCTAGGCTGGGGATCCCAGGTTAGAGTTTAGACCCCACACTCCTCAGGGGGATCCAACTGGCTGCTTAAGTGTCCCTGTGGCACTGCCACCTGTGAGTGCCCAGCCAGCCTTCTTGAGTTTTCACCGCACTCCTTACCAGTCATTTTGTGCTGAATATGATTATTCTGTCTGTCTGAGGTTATAAGCCTTCTCTCTGACTATTGTTCAGTTGTTTGTTCTGGGTGATTTCTCCACAATTTAGTTCTAATTCCAGATTGGTCCTGGGAAGAGGTTAGTTTGGCTTCCATTTACTCCTTTGCCATCTTGCCTCTCCTATTTTTCAATGTTTTATTGCTTTTGATCCTACTGTAAGTGGAATTGCTTTCTTAATTTCTTTTTTGGATAGTCTGTTGTTAGTGTGCAAAAGTACAACTGTTTTTTGAATGTTGATTTTATATCCTGCAATTTTAGTGAATTCATTGATTATTTCAACAGTTTTTCATGTAATATCATGTCATCTACAGAGATAATTTTACCTCTTCCTTTCTGGTTAAATGACTTTTATTGCTTTTCTTGCCAAGTTGCTGTAGCTAAGACTTCCAGTATACTATGTTGAATACAAGTGGTAGAGGAAAGGCTTTTAACCTTTTACCATCATGATGTTAGCTGTGCACTTGTCATATATAACTTTTATTATGTTGAGGTACATTCCTTCCATACCCAATTTGTTGAGAGGGTTTTTTTCCCCATTAAAGGATGTTGAACTTTGTCCAATGCTTTTTCTGCATCTTTGAGATGACCATATGATTTTCATATTTCATTCTGTCAATGTGGTGTATCACATTGCTGGATTTGCAAATATGGAACAGTCCTTGTATTCCAGCATAAATACCACTTGATCATGGTGCATGATCCTTTTAATGTGTTCCTGAATTTGGTTTGCTAGTTTTTTGCTGAGGATTTTGACATCTATATTCTTCAGGGATATTCACCTATAATTTTCTTTTACTGTAGGGTCCTTCTCTGGCTTCAGTATTGGGATAATGCTGGCCTTGTAAAATGAGTTTGGAATTGTTCCTTCTTACTAAATTTTTTGGAAGAGTTTGAGAAAGATTGGCATTAATTCATCTTTAAATGTTAAGCAAAATTCATCTATGAAACCATCTGGTTCTGGGATTTTGTTTGTTTGCAAATTTTGGTTACTGATTCAATCTCCTTGGTTCATTACTGGTCTGTTCATATTTTCTGTTACTTCATGATTCAGTCTTGGTAAGTTTATGTTTCTAGAAATGTATCCATTTCTGGTTGACACATAATTAGTTCTAGTTCTTTATGATCCTCTGTATTGTTGTGGCTTCCTTAACACTTCCTTCATGTATAATGTCACTTAATTAAATCATCTCTCTATTTTTCTTAGTCTAGCTAAAGCTTTGTCAATTTTGTTTATCTGTTCAAGAAAATAATTCTTAGTTTCACTGATCCTTTTTGTTGTTTTTATAGCTTCTACTTCATTTATTTCTGTTTTAATTTTTGGTTAATTTATTGCCTTATGCTAAATTTGGACTTACTTTGTTCTTTTTTTCTTATTCCTTGAGGTCTAAGTTTCAGTTGTTTATTTGAAATCTTTCTTTTTTTCCTAATGCAACTGTTGATGCTATGAACTTCCCTCTCAGAACTGCTCTTCAGCATTCTATATGTTTTGATATACTGTTTCTGTTTTAATTTGTCTCAAAATATATTTTTGACTTTCCTCTAGATTTCTTCTTTGAGCCATTGGTTGTTTGGGAATCTATTATTCCACTTCAATGTATGTGTGAATTTTCTAGCTTTACTCTTGTTGTTTTTTCTAGTTTCATATCACTGTGTTCACAAATGGTCAAATGTAAAGGACTCCATCTTGCCTGACTTCTTTCTCTCTCATTTTAAATACCATACATGTGTTCATGGGTATCAATTCTATCTCTATACCAACAACTTCTGCATTTGCTAAAGCCTGTTCGTTGTGTCACTTATCTTCCAGATCTCAGGAAGATCAGTGATTTCAGAAATCAAGACAAGTGTTTTGTATGACTGCTCATCAGTATCATCCTTGGGCTCCCTGAAAAGCCTAAGGTGCACTTCTAGCCATCAATGATTCATCTATGAAACTCTTAAATTTGGGTGAACATTTGAAATTTTATTAACTTTCTCATTCTCCTTATAAAAGTGGATCCAGATTTTTGTGCCACTTGAGGCTTATACAATCTGGAACATCCTGAGAAAAAGTACACAATTACATGGACAAAGCTAAAGGGGGTAGGTTCAAGGGAGGGAGGTGGGGAAAATGGGAAGCATGGTGGGGTGAAAATGGAGACAAGTGTGTTTGAACAACAATAAAAAAATAAAATAAAAGAATATGAAGTACTAGGAACCTTCCTAGGTGACCTGACTCAAGCTACAGTAGCTTCTAAATCTCCACTGTCTTCTTATCAAAAGTTTTAAAAGAGTAACAATGTCTTATATACACAAAGCACTTTACACTTTGAAGTTTTTCACAGAAACAATATTTACATTTTGACAGTGCGTCAATAAAAAATTGTCGATTGACTAAGTCTTAAATGGTTTTAAATCTAACAGGCACACCGTTTGGATAAGATCAAAATTATCAAGTACCTATTTATATTTTTGGGTATGAAAAATATTTTGTTACCACTGGCTTGTCTCCATTTACAACAAAAATTCTGAATCAGTATCAGCCATCACTGGCTGATTAAAAGGGTGATTTTGCCTAGTTAAAACACACTTCTATGATAACCCCCACCAAAACCTTGAGGTTGGTTCTACAAGTGCTTTCCTCTCATCTTGACCACAGTTGGCCAACTTCATCCTTCCCTCAGCCATTCCAACTTACTTTCCAATGTCACCTCTTCCTTAATACTTTAGTAATAATATTAACCTGGAAATATATTCCTATCCTTTACTATATTAAAGTGATTAACCAGGATAGATTTCTGATGAAACTGTTCTTTACTAGGCATTTATCAAAAACTGATGTCCACAGATTTGCAATAAACCCTAAAGATATGACCTAAAGCCCCCAAACTAAAAGTTCTCCAGCAGTTATAACTAGCCATGTAACATTTTAGTAGTTAAGTCTGTCTTTTGTTAGAGACACAATGCCAAGTTTTTAGATCAGAGATCAATACTATGGAGAAGAATCTAGCCTTAGAGGGCAATGTAGGTCCACCATCAGTCAGAAATACTAGACAGCTCAATCATTAACGCAGAAATTACCATAGAAGGATAATAGATCAAGGGATAGGGGAAAGGGCATTAAAAAAAACAAGTAGAAAATATTTTCAGTGAAGCAAATGAAAAACAAAATAGATTTCTGGACTTGGTCCAAAAGCATTAGCCTCCTATCTTTCAGCCCATTCCCAAATCCAATTTAATGTTCAAAATAATCTAAAAACATTTAGATGGTTGGATGGAAGGGAGGAGGGAGGAAGGAAGGAAGGA
Source organism: Anoura caudifer (assembly GCA_004027475.1). Taxonomy (NCBI): domain Eukaryota; kingdom Metazoa; phylum Chordata; class Mammalia; order Chiroptera; family Phyllostomidae; genus Anoura; species Anoura caudifer. The sequence continues at coordinate 5,315 of PVKU01014503.1, read as the reverse complement.
AGGAAGGGCTGGCTACACCCACCTTGTCTATTAACCAGGCTTATGCCACTGCAGTGTTTCTAAAATAAAGATAATAAATTGTAATATAGCAGTAGAAAAACCATTTTTAATTATCAGCTGATAGAACATGCTATAGTGTTAATTTCATTGTAAGTTCTTTAAAATTTTAAACTTATAGGGGTTTCAAATTCCAAGATTTGTAAAAAAAAAAAAAAAAGCAACAACTTTTATTCTCTGCCTTCTTAATCTTATTTAAGGAAAACATAAGCTATCATTATTAGATTAGCAAAGCATATTTTGTGCCATCAGAGGAGAAATATTAGACCTTTCAAAAAAAGACTAAAATTACTCCAAAATACATGCAAAACATTCATCCTTATACTAACACCATGCATATCAGGAGCCTACTGTTAATCATATGTGATTTTCCTATTTAAACTGTAATTTTAAACATTTCCTCTTTACCCACAAATTTATTCAATTCTATCATTTTGTTTATATATTTACAGTATAAGGTATATCATTCAGCTAAATATCTATCTACTAAGAAAAATCTACATTTGTGTTTCTTATGTAGATCCAGTTGGATACTTGGTATTTTAAGCTGAGTTGGGTTACTATTGTTTATACCATGTATTTAGTTATTAAAACCACAATGAGATGCTACTTCATACTGTTGAGAATGGCCATCATAAACAAAGCAACAAACAAGTGTTGGAGAGATTGTGGAGAAAAGGGAACACTAGTGCACTATTGGTGGGATTGCAGACTGGTGTAACCACCATGGAAAACAGTATGGAATTTCCTCAAAAAAATTAAAAGTGGAACTGCTTTTTGACCCAGCAAATCCACTGCTAGGATTATATCCTAAGAACCCTGAAACACCAATCCAAAATAACCTATGCACCCCAATGTTCATAGCAGCACAATTTACAATAGCCAAGTTCTGGAAACAACCTAAGTGCCCATCAGTAAATGAGTGGATCAAAAAACTATGGTACATTTACACAATGGAATTCTATGCAGCAGAAAGAAAGAAGGAGCTACTACTCTTTGCAACAGCATGGATGGAACTGGAGAGCATTATGCTAAGCGAAATAAGCCAGGCGGTGAAAGACAAATACCATATGATCTCACCTTTAACAGGAAACTAATCAACAAAAGAAAAAAGCAAATAAATTATAACCAGAGACATTGAAATCAAGAACAATCTAACAATAGCCAGAGAGGAGGGGAGAGGGGACAGTGGGGGGAAGGGTTTTCAGGAACCACTATAAAGGACACATGGACAAAACCAAGGGGGAGGGTGGAAGCAAGGGAGGGAGGTGGGTTTGGCTGGGGTCGGGGGGAGTGGTGAGGGGAAAATGCAGACAAATGTAACTGAGCAACAATAAAGTAATTTAAAATTAAATAAATAACTAAATGACTACACTTACCAATTCATGACAGACTATGTTAAATTGGAAAACATCCAATCCAACTATATGTTATTTTATAGTGACACACATAAATAACAAGTACAAATATAAGTAAAAAATAAAAAGATATAAAAATTAAATACTCATAGGGAGTTAGGGTAGCTATATTAATAGCAGATAAAATAGATTTTAAAGCACAAAGCATCATTAGTGATAGAAAGTCATACCTAATAATGATAAAAGATTTAACTCATCATGAAGATAATAAAATTTAAGCAGGAATGTAATTAATAAAAGAGCCTCAAAACATTTAAGAAAACACTGATGGGACTTCTTAGGCAGACCAAAGGTAAGGGGAGAGACTCCCTCCCAAAGGCCACAGGCCGCAATGACTGCCAAGGCCATGTGGCCAATGAGAGGAGTGGCCAGTGCACAAGCCAAATGTAGGTCTCTGAGCAGTGAGGGATAAGCAAGAAAGTGTTTCTTTGCTCCACTGGGACTATGTTTGTTTTGGGTGTGGGATAGGCCAGGTGCTTTCTCGGAATGACCAATTAACTTCCCAAACTTTCATGTGTTTTGAGCGGATTCACCAACCCACCAACCTCTTCTTTCCCGAGGCTAGACTGACAGGCCTCTTTGGCCCAGCACCTCTCCCTGCCACCATTCTGACTTGTATTGCCCATGTGCCTGCCTTCCCCTAGCCCCGCCCCTAGTCTGGTATCAGAAGAGGGTAGGAGAACTTTCCCCCTCTAACTAGCTTTGTGCACTCTCAGTGTGAGAATCTCCCCTGCCAGTATCATGACTGAGGGCCAGGAGACCCTCCTGGCCCTCCGTCAGCTCTGCACCTCGCATACCCCAGTCCCCCCGCGCATGCAGCAGGTTTCCTTGCACTCAGGGCTGACCAACAGAAAACAGCCAAACCGAAGCCCAAATAAAGGGACCCTGGAAATTCCACATGTCCTCTCAGGCAGCATCAGAGAGGGCAGGAGGTCTCAGCGGGGGGAGAGGGGCATCTCAACTGCAGGCAGGAGCAGGACCTCCACACAGGTGGGAGTGGGGTGAGGGGTGAGGGGTGGGGGTGGGTGGGGAGCGGAGCAGCCGCAAGGCGCAGCTTGGTTACTTGGGCAAGACAGTCTCACAGTCCCCAGAAGTGCAGCCTGGCCTTGCAAAACTCAATGTCCTCGCCAAGGACCTGGGTGGTTTGCTAAGGCATTCTTTACTGAATGCCATTCTCTCGGTACTTGAACCTCTGACATCCTTCCAGAGGAGCGTAGCTCTGTGCACAAAGGGCTCCCAGGTCCCATTCCCAGGGCCTACCTCTACCTCCCTCCTGGGGTCTCCTCCTGTGCCCTGTGCTTAGCCCACTCCCAGTGGTCCAGACAGGCTGTCTATTGTTATCAGTGATCTATTTACCCCAAGGTATAATTTGAATAGAAAAACTTTTTACCTATCAGTATAAAATAACAAGTTGGTTTCCTAGCATGATCCAAAGGTAAAGAGTGTTTTAATATTAACTGTTTTAAACCTGTGGATTTAAAACATCCTTGCTTAATTCTTTAGTAACAGAGAGTGATCTGACTCACATATCAAAGGAGTAATTGCTCACTGGCACACACTGTCTTAACAGACAACTAAAATAAGCAAACAACAGTTCCTAGAACTCTGTCATTGCATTTAGAGATTTATTTTTTAGGTAGCGGATTATGAAACACTTGCTATAAAAAGACCACCTGGCTTCATAACTAATTGCAGATAATCTGGCCAGCAGTATTCCTTTCTCAATTACAAATGATAATGTAGTAAAGACTGTGATGTATCATGTCTTAAAGCACTGGACCAAACAGTACAAATTGTAAAGACAGGTATTAATAACATGTTCCAAACAGCACCTCATGTTCCAACAAACAGTCAACAACTGTTATACTATATTGATGATTACTTATAAAATAAGTTAAAACACTTTTATATTTTTCTGTTGATAAACAGTAGAGTTTAGTTTTTTCCTTTCAACTATAACCTTCCTACTCCCAGGTCTTTCACAAATATTTATATCATCACAGGCTTCTTACCTCACAGGCTTCTTGCCTCTGTGCCCTCCTATAGGAAAAGAGAATAATAATCTATGATACACTCCTTGTAGTATAATTATGAAGATCATCTAGAAATTATATGCGAAATGTCTTTGTAATAGTATCTTTGGGACAATATAATTTTTCTGCACATTCTAAAAGTTGTCATGGTATTTACATCCTGGAGCATGGCTGAGGGTAGCAGAGAGGAGCTTCTGTGTCTGAAAGGACACCGTTGGCCAGATTGAGAGCAAAGCGCTCACGCACACGGTGAGCTTCCTCACTCTGCCCCCTTTCAGGCTCTGCTCTGTTCCTTCCCGAGGGAGAGAGACCACCCTAACATACCTAATTTTCCTATTACAAGATCATGGAGGATAAAATTTCCCAATCTTATTTTACTAGGGAACATTTTTTACGGAAATATGTAAGGCCCCCTTTAGGACATCTTAAAATAATTTTTGCAAGACATATAAGCAAAAGATGATTTTAAGTTAAAAATTTTAAGAACACAATTTTGTTTTAAATTATATTATAAAATTGATTTTAAAGCATCTATAAAATAATATGTAAATAAAAATAGTTTTCCTGATGTTAAAGACTCACATCATCTAATTGTATGTTAATTAGTTTTGTACAAAAAAATTTGTCTACAAATTTTTTAATGCACATTGTTCTTATTGTCAGAAATGAATGCATACCAAAGTATATGTTATTATTTAATCATGTATTTGGGCCTACAAATACACTGTGTTTATGTCTTAATGTTTGGAATTCTTAAACTCTGTACTTTAAAAAAAATCAACAGTTTCCTACTTATAAATTGTACTTTGTTTGTAAGCAACCACATAAGGGACTTTCATCTAAACTTTCATCTGAGAACAGTATATTACGGATGTGGATAGCTGCCCGCAACCCATATGTGAAAAGCAAAGAGAAGTAATTGTCACTATACTCTGAATTTTTTAACATTGACTTTTCAAATACTAGACATCTTTGTGTCCACTATTAGAATTTTGGTGACAAGAAAACAGTTTACTGGTCTAATGAAGGTCCTCTTTTTTCTAACTATTTCATAGATTTTATTCATGTTCTTTGGGACAAAAACTGTATTATTTATGTTTCTATGGGTTGAGGTTCACATGAAAACAGCTTTTTTTCTTTATTACTGTTCAGTCACACTTGTTCTGCCCTTTTCCTCATTGCTCACCCCTGCCCTGCACCCTCCACCCCCACAGTCAATCTGCCCATTGTCCATGTCCGTGAGTCTTCTATTCGTGTTCCTTTGCTTGCCCCTTCCCGCCTTTCCCCCATTATCCCCATTCCCCTCCCACACTGGTCACTGTCCATTTGTTTTTTATTTCCAAGTCTCTGGTTCTGTTTTGCTAGTAAAGTTCCTCTTGAAACATATTTTAAAACTCCTTACTAATTTTTTATATTTCAACATCAACTTTTTTTTAATTACAAATACTTGCCTATGGAAGTGGACTAAATAGTATATTCCTAAAAGTAAAAACAAGGTCCAAATGGGTAACAGTTACAGCCCTGCAGGGGCCAGGGGCACTTGGCCCAGACACTGAGCCAGGAGGACACTGTGCCCGCTAGATCCACACTCAGAGACTCTGTGACTGCTTGATTGAAAGGGTAAGACCGTGTAAATCATTATTTTATTCATTAACTCTTAAAACAATAAACATAATTAGATGCTATCATTTCCTTTAATGATGTGGGTCTCTTGGCACAGATTTGTAAACTGTAGAGGGTTTGGCTGGGAAACATTGCCTTGAGAGAATCAAATGTATTATGCCTACACATTTGTGCCACTAACACA
>PVKU01014502.1:0-22693 GCA_004027475.1 Anoura caudifer | reverse complement strand
AGTCCTGGCAGCAGAGCAGGGCGCTTGGCCCATATGATCAAAAATCCCTTCCGATGCAAAGTTCTTTGACTGTGTTTTTTTCTCTTTTGTAGACACCAAGTTATTATAAATTCATGTGGTTTATCATGGATATTGTTTCTACAGTTTTTATTTTTGCCATATTTTGTTTTCATTGGTAAGTATATGTTTGTAATGTTTTAAATTTATGTTTTACATTAAGTATAGTTGGTATACAATCTTGTGTTCTTTATATTAGTTTCAGATGTACGATATAGTGATTAGACCTTTTTGCACCTTAAAACATGATCACCCTACTATTTCTAGCATCACCTGTCACCATGAAAATGTATCACAGTATTACTGACTCTATTCCCCTTCCCCTTCTCACCCACCCTCCCTTCTGCTAACCACTTCGTTGTTCTCTGTTTCTGTTAATCTTTCTTTGTTTTTGGATTCCACATATACATGAAACCATATGGTATTTGTCTTTCTCTGCCTGACTTATTTCACTTAGCAAAATACCCTCTAGATCCATCCACCAAGGTTGCTTCCATATCTTGGCTATTGTAAATAATGCTACAGTGAAAATAGGGGTGAATATGTCTTTTAAAATCAGTATTTTCATTTTCTTTGGATAAATACCCAGAAATGGAATTCCTGGGTTGTGTGATATATTTATTTTGAGGACTCTCCATACTATTTTATGTTTATAATTTTAAATTTAATAAGTAAATTACTAAAAGTATAGCCCTGGCCGGAGCGGCTGAGTTGGTTGGGCATTGTCCCACAATTCTTAGGTTGGGCTCAATTCCTGGTCAGGACACCGACCTAGGTCGTGGTTTCGGTCCTGATGGGGACACGTATAAAAGGTGACAGGTCAATGTTTCTCTCTCACATCGATATTTTTCTCCCTCTCTTTTCCCTCCCCTCTCCTCTCTCTAAAACCAATAACCGTATCCTCAGGTGAGGATAAAAAGAAAACTAAAATAAAAATGAAAGTGTAAATAGTTCTTAGGGAATGTTGAAAAATAGTTAAACACTCTTCCGTAATCCATCCTGAAAGGACAAAGCCAGCGCCATTTGCTGTTGTGGCACCATCTGCCAAGCAGGCCTGTGACCTTGTTAAACATGACTGCCCTTTTACTCTTCCAAGCCGGTGTCCGCAGGACTGTAAGTCACTGGAAGCAAGAATAGAACTAACCTTTCCTACAGCCACAGGAGGGAGATAACACTGGAGCAAACTGCAGCCCCGTCAAGATTTCCCTACAGCCCCAGGGCCTCACAACAGCCCACCCCACATTTTAAATCCAGTTCTAATCCAGTAAAAGCTCAAAGCCCCCACCGCTCAGCTCAGTGCTGGTGTATCTCGCTACACCATGCCCCTCTCCTTTCTTGGAGAGTGAATAAAGATTTTACCCTCTACACTTTCTTCTCAGTGATTTCTTTTACAGCCCACCTCACTGACCACCCTAACACATGCCCCAAGGCAGGTTCTCAGGAAGGCAGGTTAATAATCTGAGCCCTTCATTTCTTCCCATGCTGCCTGCCACTCCTCACTCCCCTCTCACCTCCTCAGCACCAGACAATGTTTTAGGGGTAAAGGCTGTTGCTAACGTGCACAGCAGGATGCAGTGCAGTGCAAAGAGCAAGTCCGCAAACGTGGCAGCCTGGCTTTTAGCCCTGGATTTGCCCCGTAGTTGTGGTGACCGGGGAACAGCACTGCCCCTTCCCAGACAACAGTGCGAATCTGTCCAAGAAAACGGCATTTGAGAATCCTTGCCGGGAAAGTGCTACAGGATCGCCAGGTTCGGGTGGGAGAGGAGACACCCTGGTCGCAGAGCTCAGCTGGAGGAGACATGGCGTGCGGGCCTCGTCACGCCCATCTCGTGTCTTCATTTGTAGTTTTCCTTTGCAGGGGGAAAGTGCAAGTTCTTAAGTGAGAACTTGACTGGGTCATGTTTCTGCTCTGGCTACTGCCTTGGATTATTGTTATTTCTGGAAGAGAGAAATCTGTGAGATTCAAGGATGGTCTGCTTCCTTCCAGGTGGAGAGAGAGTCAAAAAGAAAAAGATTTGGAAAGCACCAGCAGTTACGCAGGTAAAGCCAGAGGCCTACCCCAGGGCTACCCGTGCCCCCAGGACACAGGGTCTGCTTTGACATGGTCTGAGGGAGTCTGGGAAATTGAGGGCGGGGACAAGGAAGAATTTGGGAGGTGCACAGATGCTGGAGGACCCTTGACATCAGGCTTCATTTTGGACTTCAGTCATTAAGCAGTGGGACCCCTTGGAAGTGTTTGAACATGGTGTTTATTTTTAATGTTTTCATGTATTCATCCATCACACAGTTCTTGAGTACCACTTTGTGCCAGGTACCCTGAGAGGGGCTGCAGGTGATTGAAAAATGGATGGTGGCCCAAGGGAGAAGAGGGTTGGCCCGCAGAGAAGAGTGAGGAAGCAGGCGAGAGGATAGCAGTTGACACCATGGGCCCAGCACCTGGGTGCAGGCCAGAGAGGCTTCCATGCCCGTCAGGGCTGAGTGTGCTTTATGGGCGGGACTTCAGCTGTGGGTGACAGGTGTTGGAGGGTGGGGCGAACACTGCAGAGATCCCGAAATGCTGGACGGGAGTCTAGGCTCTGCATGTAAGCAATTGGGAGATGGCAAATGAGATTCAAATCAGGGAGCGATGTGCTGGATTTCTGTGTAGAGGGGTGGAATCACAGTCATTTATTATTCAGCAGGAGAACTCGGGGGCTGAGGAGGTGAGATAGGCCAGTGCGGGGAAGGGCAGCTGGCTTTAATTTTCACAAAGAGACAACCACACAGTACGTTATGGGTTCCGGGAGCCAGTGCAATGGCAACGGGAAGGCCAGCCAGGAAGCACACAGTTCAGTTTCCTTACACAGCTCCCGGAGCCTTAGTAAACTCACAAAGTCGTGAATTCATTCCATTTCTGTGGGCAGGGGTGACTGTCCTGAGATGCTGTGCACCAGGGGCAGGTGGCTGAACGATCCAATGTTAGAGTCAGGAATGGATCCGCAGAGATGGTGGAAAAATAAGTTCAGAAATTGGAATAAGTTAAATGGAAGGCAGTGGTGTTTAATGCAGGGAAACTGAAGGTTCAAACCAAGATTGCCCGACTCTCCAGGGGGGCAGAGAGGTCTCAGGTGACTCTGAGTTACATGGGTCTTAGGATCGCTGACCTGGCTGGTAAGAGGTCTGAAGGCTGTATTCCAGAGTCCTTATTGTTTTCAGTAGTTGTATGATTAAACTAAGGCTGTCGTAACAAAATGTCACAGACTGGACGGGCGAAACAACAGGAATTTGTTTATGTCACATTCACTGAGGCTAGAAATTCAAGATCAGTGTGTCAGCAGGTTCGGTTTCTTCTGAGCCCTCTGTCCTGGGCTTGCAGACAGCCTCCTCCAGGCCGGCCCTCCCGCAGCCTTCCCTCTGTGTGCGCAGGCATCTTCAGTGTCTGTCTGTCTGTCTGTCTGTCTGTCTACAGACTTTCCCTCCTGCAGTCAGAGTGGCTCAGGGCCCACCCTAACGGCCTCACTTTAATCAACTCCGTAAAGGCTTTGTCATCAAGTATAGTGAATTTGGGGGCACACAACTCAACCCATAACAGTAATCCAGCCATGAAGTGAGAAGAACATGGAAATGGTGAAGAAATCATGTATGAGAGAGAAGTTTTGAAGGAAAATTTGGAGATGTGTTCATGTTGAATGAAGGATTAGGAAATTAACTTAGAAAAAGTTAACCTTACCTCAATCCCCCCCCAACATGTTGAAGTGATGATAAGAAAATAAGAAGAGTAGAAAATAAATTTAAAATTTTCCTATTTTTAAGTTTTCAGTTTGGTGTTACAGAAACCAATTTTGCCTGAACTAAGGAAAAGGAAAATTCATCAGAAGGCTGTGCATTTACGGACTGAGTTTGGAATCAGGGAAGGAACAGGAAGACTGGACAGAAGCCAGAACCTGCACCCCGCTCCATTCAGGTGGAAGGGAATAGAGCCGCCAACACTGAGAATATCTTGCGCCACAACCACCTCAGCATAAGAAGTACAGGGTATCTCAGTACTCGTTAATTCATCCAGAAACTCTTGACAAGTGCCACAGCCAATGAGTACCAAATGAATTTTTCAAGCGATGAGTGACAAAACATTTTCTCTTGCGGGGTGGCATCGTGACTCATACAAGTTCTAGTAAGAGGGCAAGTGCCGAGTGAGCAAGCACCAAGTACTGAAACATTTTTTTCTCATCAAAATATGACAAGTACAGGGTCTGACAAGTTCTGAAGCCAACAAGCGCTGAGGTATGACTGTATCTGAAAAAATACACTTGAAAACATTGAGTATTATTGGAAACCAAAGATTTCATAATGATGAAAAGGTCACTATATCAGGAAGGTATTGATATTATAACTGCATCAAAATAATACAGCTTCAAAACACATGAAACAACCCTGAATGAAAGACATTTATGGTCAGAGATTTTAACATTTCTCTCAGTACCTGAAAAAGCAATGGAACACAGAAAAATATAGTAATCAGAAGGGATGTAGATGTCTGAAAAACATTTTTGTTCACCTTGACCTAACTAACATAAAACAATATACTTGATGACTGTAGAATATACAATATTTTCAAATGTATATGACATGGCACATTTGCAAAAACAGACCACATGAAAAACCATAAGATAGTCTCAATAAATAAATTTCAAATGACTGCAATCTTAGAGTATGCTCTGTGCTCACAACAACATTGAATAAGAAATGAACATTAAAATATCTATATAAGCTTCTAAATGCTGGAAATTGGTGTATTTCTAACTCTGTTCCCATTGATCAAGAATCAATCACAATCGAAATTAGAAAATATTTTAAACTAAAGGGTAATGCATATACAGCAATAAAATTTGTGGGGTACCAGCTAATGCAGGACTTAGAGGGAAATTTATAACTTTAAATGTTAAAAGGAAGAAATGTTTAATATTAAGTTTCTATCTTAAGAAATTTTTCCCAAGGAAAAGGAGGGGAATACTAAAGACAGCAAGAATCAATGGTACAAATAGAAAGGATACAAACAATAGAGAAACAAAAAAAAATCAAAAGTTCCTTTGAAAAAATAAAATTGATATACTATTAGCAAGATGAGAGGGAGGGAGGAGGGGAAGAGAAATTGCCAATATGATGAATGATAAATGCAACAGGGAATGTCTCTTTAGAACCTAGACATAAAAACATAAATTACAAGCATTTTCATGTCATTAAATTGAATAAATTAAGTGAAGTAGACAAATTCCTTGAAATACACAACTTGCCAGAATTGTGAACGGAAATAGAAAATTTTTTTCTATTTTTTCACAATCAATTTGTATATCAAAAACCTCACCACAAGAAAAGTCCATTGCCCAAAAAGTTTCACTCACTAATCAAATGTATAAGAGATATACTAATCTTATGCTAACTCAGAAAAAAGGAAGAGGAAGAAGACTTCGCAGCTGATTTTGAGGCCACCAATACCCTCGTATAAAACCTGACAAAAACATTAGGAGAACTAAATGTACAGATCATTGTCATTTAGAACTTAGACTTAAAAATACAAAGTATTAGCAAATTGAATCCATCAGCTTAAACAGGATAATATATCATGGGCAAGTGGGGTTTATCCCAGTAATGCAAGATGAATATATCATTTCAAAATTACTCAATATAACTCACCATATTCACAAAATAAAGTAGAAAAAGTACATTTGACAAAAGTTAGCACTGATTTATGAGAAAAGCTCTGGGCATACTAGGAGTAGGGATGAAACTTCCTCAATCAGATCAAAGACATTTACAAATATATTTACTAAAAAGCCAATGTCATTTTTAATGGTGAAGCAATGAATATTTTCCCTGTAAGATCAGAAATAACACAAGGATACCTGTTCTCACAACTTCTATTCAGCGTTGTACTGGAGATCCTAGCCAGTTTAATAAGATAAATGACAGGCATAAAGGAAGAAATGAAACTCCTAATTTGCAGATACAATAATTTACATTTAAAAAATTCTAAGGAATCAAACAGCAACAATCCTACTGAAACATACATTAGTTAAGCAATGTCTCAGGATACAGAAATCAATAACTGAAAAAAATTTTAAATAACATTATTTACAGCAGCATGAAAACATAAAATAGAAATGAATTTAAGGGAAAACTTGCAAGTTCTTGCAAAAAAGATACATGACAGTTCACTCAAAACTACAAAGGTTTATTGAAAGAAGATGCAAATAAATGGAGTAGTATACCACATTCATAAATGAGAGAAACTATCATAGATATTGGTTGTCATGGAATTGACCTACAAAGTCAACTTAAGAGCAATAAAAAAATCCCTTTATTCCTGTGAAGCTGACAGAAGGTGAAGCTCATGTGTGCAGTTGCTTCTTCAAGATTGAAATTACTGGTGACATAGGTAAACACGGCTTGCCTCCTCACAAAACGCAACAAAATTACAACTAAACTATAGAACGACCATCACTCAGAACCATCAGTAATCAAGTTGAATGGAAGTCTGACAACTATAGTAAGAAACCACATCAGTCCAGACTGGTAGGAAGGGGACAGACACACCCACGTGTGGTGGATAAAAATTCGGGAGGGATATCTCAGGAGTGAGGAGTCCCAGCCCCACACCAGGTCACCCAGCCCAGGGTTCCAGTGCCAGGAACATAAGTCCCCATAGTTTCTGGCTGCAAAACCAGCAGGGACTAAGTCAGTGGAAGAAAATTCTAGAGTCCCAAGTAGTTCCTCTTAAAGAGCCCACACACAGACATTCAGACTTACTCCCTCTGAGCTCCAGCACCAGGGCAGCAGCTTGAAAGGCACCAGTGGGGCATTCAGGGAGAAACTGAAGTGTCTGGTATTGAGGCAGGCCTAGGGTACAGCTTTCTCCCAGACAGAAAGGTGAGCAGAGGCCATTGACCCTTTCCTGAACCCTCCCCACTCAGAGCCACAGCACCGGCAGGCAGGTGTCATATCTGAGATTCCATCAACCTGGTTAACACTGTTTTCCCTGCCCTGGAGATCCCCAGAGACACTATCCCACCCAACTTATGGGACCACACCAGTTGCTTTTCCATTTGAATAGCTGGTCTTGGATCATGTGGCACAACTTCCTAAATCCTATCATACAAGTGATAGTCAGCCTCAGTGAGCCCCCAACCTCCATACTTTTTGCTAAGTGGTCCCAAGCCATCACTAGCAGCAATCAGCCTAGATTTACAGCTTGGCTTTGCTCAGGAATCTCCAAGCCCAGCACAAGTAGCAGCCATCTCAGATTGCTTTATAGTTCAGGCAGGGTGGCCCCTGGCAAAACACAGGTGGGGGCTGATTTTAGCTTGCACCACCCAGGACACCCGAGAGCCTGCACACCCAATGGACAGCTATAGAGCACATTAGAGCACCACCACCCTGCCTCTGCACAGCTGATCCTCCATAAAGGGCAGTGAAAGGGTTCATGGTCAGTGGTCACAGCCAGTCCTTGCAGATGACTGGCCTGGGTAAATCCCTCCCATTGACCTGCCAACAGCAATCAAGTCTCAACTACAAGAGGAGGGTGTACTCATCCCACACAAAGGGTGCGCCTTAAATACCCAGGTTGAGTGATAGGGGAGGCCATGCCACTGAAACCTACAGGATACCTACTACATTAGGCCCCACTACCAAGGCAGGGAGTCATAGCAGCTCTATGTAATACAGGAAACAAACACAGAGGCTGCCAAAATGAGGAGACAAACATGGCCCAAATGAAAGAACAGATAAAAGCTCCAGAAAAAGAACTAAAAATGGAGATAAGCAATCTATCAGATGCAGAATTCAAAACATAGATATAAGGATGCTCAAGAAAATTAATGATGACCTCAACAACATAAAAAAGATCCAATCAGAAATGAAGGATACACTACTTTAAATAAAGAACAATTTACAGGAAAACAAAACAAGAGTGGATGAAGCCAAGAATCAAATCAACAATTTGGAGCAGAAGGAAGAAATAAACATTCAACCAGAACAGAATGAAGAAATAAGAATTCAAATACATAAAGAGAGGTTTAGGAATCTCTGGGACAACTTTAAACATTCTGACATCTGCATCATTAGGGTGCTAGTAAGAGAAAAGGAAGAGCAAGAAATTGAAAACTTATTTGAAAAAATAATGAAGGAGAACTTCCCCAACAGGGTGAAGGAAATAGACTTCCAGGAAGTTCAGGAAGCTCAGAGAGTCCCAAACAAGATGGGCCCAAGGAGGAACACACCAAGACACATCATAACTACATTACCCAAGATGAAAGATAAGGAGAGAATCTTAAAAGCAGCAAGAGAAAAGGAGACAGTTAACTGCAAAGGAGTTCCCGTAAGATTATCAGCTGATTTCTCAAAAGAAACCTTATAGGTAAGAAGGGGCTGGAAAGATGTATTCAAAGTCTTGAAAGGCAAGGACCTACATCCAAGATTGCTCTATCCAGCAAAGGTATTATTTAGAATGGAAGGGCAGATAAAGTGCTTCCCAGATAAGGTCAAATTATAGGAGTTCATCATCACCAAGCCCTTATTATATGAAATGTTAAAGGGACTTATCTAAGAAAAAGAAGATCAAAACTATGTACAGTAAAATGACAACAAACTCACAACTATCTACAACTGAATCTAAATAAACAAAAGCAAAACAAAAACAAAGCAAACCACTAGAACAGGAACAGAATCACAGAAACAGAGATCACAGGGAGGGTTATCAGCGGGGAGGGGGAGGGGAGAATTGGGGAACAGGTACAGGAAATAAGAAGCATAATTGGTAGCTACAAAACAGACAGGGGGAGGTTAAGAATAGTATAGGAAATGGAGAAGCCAAAGAGCTTAAATGTATGACCCATGGACATGAACTAAGGGAAAGAGGGAATGCTGGAGGGAGTGGTGTGCAGGACACCAGGGGATAAAGGGGAAAAAAGATGGGACACTGTAATAGCATAATCAATAAAATAAAGAACAAACTGACAATGACCAGAGGAGAGGGGGGAGGGTGGTAATGGGGGGAAGAAAAGGAAGATACAAGCAAAGGAACAGGAATAGAAGATTCATGGGTGTGGACAATGGTGGGGGATTGACTGTGGGAATGGGTGGGGTAGGATGAGGAGAGCGATGGGGAAACAGGCAGGACAACTGTAACTGAACAACAATAAAAAAGTAATAAAATTTTAAAAAAGAAAAGATCAAAAGTATGAAGAATAAAATGCCAATAAATACATATCTATAAGCAATTGAATCTAAAAACTAAGCAAACAAGAACAGAGATAAAATCATGGATGTGGAGAGTGTTTGCATGGTTACCAAATGGGAGGGGTCTAGGGGGACTGGGTGAAGAGGTGAGGGGATTAAGAAGCATAGATAGGTAGTTACAGAATAGCCATGGGGATGTAAAGTACAGTGTAGGAAATGGAGCAGCCAAAGAACTTATACGCATGACCCATGGTCATGAACAATGGTGTGGGGATTGCCTGAGGGAGTGAGGAGTGCTGGGTGGAACAGGCCCAAGGGGGAAACATTGGGACAACTGTAATAGGATAGTTAATAAAATATAATTTTAAAAAATTTAATTCCCTTCAGCACAAAAATAACTGAGTTCTGGGCTTACCTCTTTGAATTCTCTCTTTTAGCTTTTGGCCCCATAGTTCCTCCCCTTATTGTAAATTGTGATATAATTTAAGATGTTTTCTTGGTTTCATATATTATCCAGTTTTTAATTTGCCTTTGGTAAGAGTCCATTTTTTAGTTCCATTACTAGAAGATATCTCCACCATTTAATTTTTCTGTCAGTCAGTTAGATAAAAATTATTGCATGACAGATACTTCTAGGCACTGTGTATGTAGTGACAGGCAAAACAAAGTATTTGAACTTAAAAAGTTAACATCTTAATAGGGGATTATTCATTTTTCTATTCAAACTGATTTGGAAGCAGTGGTTGTAAAATGCATGAACTTTAAGCAGATGTCAGTTTCTGTCTTCTGGCGGCTTCCATGGGGGGCTAGGACCTCACACAACAGACTTAAACTTCAGTACCGTGCTGAACTGGTGGGCCTTGCTAAAAGCTGCACAAAGTCTGGGTTAGGGCAAGAAATGGGGGGAAGAACCTGAGACGGTAGGTGAGGGACTGACATTTTAAAGATGACTAGGATCTTCAGCAAAGACTGAAGAAGTGACATGTGAGGCATCTGTGTTTTTGTGTTTTCTATCCCACAGATACTGAGAATATAAGCCTCAAAAAGAGAAAAAGTAAGAAACAAGCTTTAAAAAATGTCTCTGTAGAGCCACCCTCCCGAGTTGCAGAAATACCCTGGACTGTAAAACCCCTCTACCCAGCCTTACACAAGAGCATACGACCTCCCCAGTTTCCAGCAGTCCCCCGGAAGAAAGACAGCAAACCAGAGGCAGTCAAGAAAGCCATCCAACACCACTGATGCCTGCAAGGATGACACTAGACAGCTGACACCGTTCAAGGGTTCTGATTCCATCCAAACACCCACCTGGGAAGCCACCGAGAAGGCCACCCTCCAAACAGCATTGCTTGCCTTGAAGGTGAATGAACGAAAAATTTTCTCCATAGAGGTCCCTCATTCTGAAACACAACCCAAAAGGACCTCCACTATTGAATCCTCCCAAGAATCATCTCTTATATTTTCTACCACATCCATCATATCCTTCTCCTCTGGGCTGTCTTCAAAGAATTAGCCCCATCTTGCCACTTTCTTCTGCTTCCTTTCTGCACTAGCTAAGTGATAGTAGGGATTGGTCAAGAAAGGAGTGCAGAAAAGCCACTAAGACTCCAGGATAATATTCTGGTCCAACCTCTTTATAAAGGATGCAGTTCCAGCGAACAGGCAAGGAAGAAACAGCTGTCGTGGTCTTGCAGCTGGAGCTCATTGTTCTCTGGGTGATACAAGGTCTGTCTCATCCTAACCCTTCACAGCACCCCCTGCTAACGGGGCGACCACATCAGCGTGTAAATAAAGGCAGCCTTTCAAGGAAGGCAGAGGTGAGTGGTGTGTTCTTTGGAGCCCTCATGGTCACTTAGGCTGGCAAAGACAAGGGCATGAGTACAAAACCAACGCTATCCTGAGTCAGAAAATAAGTGGCATGGGCATGAGTCAGAGGCAAAGATCTCACCCCACGCAGATATTCTGCGATCTGCTTGCTGTGGGATGGGTCCCTATAGCTTACTGATGGCTAATTCCCCACTGGAAATGTGTCATAATCCCATGCCCACCCGATGACCTTCGGCCTTGAAGGGAAACTAAAGCCCCAACAAGCCTCTGGAGCCCCTTCTGCTGGTAGAGCAATGGTAGAAGCAGTGAACCAAGTTCTGCGAGGTGACCGCCACCTATTCACACTTCCTGTCTGGGCCTCAGTGTCCCCAGCTAGATATATGGTGGTGGGGGAGGGCAGGCACTTCGGTGCCTTCCTCCTGGCTGGGATTTATCCTGGGCTGACTGAGGAGTCGTGTAACCACTGGGGACACGGGGCGGTCTTGGATGGCCATGTGGTCATCCCAGAGAGCGGGGCTGCCTGGTTTGGGGCCTCCATTTCCACCACCAGCCCCTCCCACAGACAGCTGGGGAGAACAGGACTAGTCCCCCTGTGGGGTGGCTGGGCACCCAGACATGTGGGGGTATATGAGGGTGAGCAGGGCTTGGCTCTGCTGAGCATCGGGGGGACCCTGAGGCAGGTCACAAGCACGCCCACTTCAAGGGGGTTCTCCACTGTCACTTCTCTAGGCGCTCATCCCAGCCACCACCCCAAATCATACCTTCCCTGTTTGAAGTCCCCTCCCCAGACCTGCCCACGTCACAGCCCAAGTTGGTTGTCCCATCCTAGTCACCAAGTAATGTTTTATAGGCACCCATTGGGTTTAAACCAAGGCAGCATTTTTCTTGGGGTTCATGGAGGTTTCTTGATGAGCCAGGGAGATGTTTCTGGCAGGTGCCAGTTGAACAGCTGCCAGGTCCAGACCCTGTGGCATCAGTGCTGGCAGCTCCTGTGGAAGGCCAGACCAGCTCTGCATTTCCCCAGGCCCAGATAAGGCCCAGAGCAGCCAAGGCCACACAGCAGATGAGGAGCAAAGGCAGACTGACTCAAGATCTGCAGTTCAATCCCACACAGCAGCAGGAAATGAGAGCCTCCACACAGGGTGAGCTGATGCTTTGGGGGCACAGAAGAGAGATGGCATAATTTGCTTTGGAACATTGGGAGGGGGCTTCAGGGAGGGGAGCTCTTTGCTCTAACCCTGGAGGGTACTGCAGGGGTGGGGGAAGCATGCACATAGGTGTGGAAACCTGAAAGTGCAGGACATGTTGAGTAACTGTCCCCTTTTCCCTACTACCTTCATTGTAGCTCTTTTCTGGTCTAGATAGAAGAGAGATGGGTAAGTTGCTTACCTTCCATTTTCTGGCTAATTCTTTTATATAGTAGTTGTCAAGTTCCTAGGTACAGGGGCTATACGATCTGGGTGTCATCCTGCCCTGCCACCTTCTCCCACATACATAGCCACTTAGCTTACCCCTCAATTTAGGTGTGTGCTTATTTTCAACATTGTGCATTTTCAACCATAATTCTTACAAGATATTTATAAATAAATAGGCATCCAGCCCAATTTTCAACATGTCATAAAGAGGACTTTTAAAATGAAAAATTAACAAGTTGGAATTGTTTCTGCTGACAAACTACTAAGATAATAAGATTCCTGGCCAATAGGCATCATCAAAATTTGAAACTTTTATCCCTCAAAGGACAAATGATTATCCACAAAATTGGAGATAAATGTCCCAAATTGTATATCTGATAAGGAACTAGTTTCAAAAAATATAAAGAGCTATTACAACTGAACAACAAAAAGACAACCCAATTAAAAAATGGACAAAGGATTTGAATAGACATTTCTCCAAAGAAGATACAGAAATGGTCAATAAGCCCATGAAAAATGCTCACAGTCATTAGCCTTCAGGGAAATAAAAACCAGAACTACAATGAGATATCATTCCGCATCCCCTAGGATGGCTTTAATAGAAATAAAGATAGTAACAAGTGTTCACAAAAACATAGATTAGAACATTCATCCACTCCTGATGAGAATGGAAAATGGTGCAGCCACTGTGAAGAAGTTTGGCAGCTCTTCAAAAAGTTAAACATAGAGTTGCCATATGACCCAGAAATGAAAATAGGTGTCCAAACAAAAACTTGTGCATTGATGTTTTTAGCAGTATTATTCATAATAGTCAAGAAGTGAAACAACACAAATATTCATCATCTGATGAATAGATAAATAAAATGTGGTTTATATCCATACAAAGAAATATGACTTGCTAACAAAAAGAAGTGAAGTCCTGACCCGTGCTGTGACATGGGTGAACCTTGACAACCATGTCAGTGAAAGAAGGCAGGGACAAGGGACCACACTGTATGATTCTATTTATGAAATTTCCAGAATGGGCAAATCCATAGACAAAAAGAGCAGTGGTTATCCAGGGCTGTGTGTGGGGCATGGTAGATAGGGTTAAGGGGTTATGGCTAAGAGCTATGGGGTTTCTTTTGTGTGTGATGATGTCCTAAAACCGATTGTGGAGATGGTTACACAACTTTCTCAATTTACTAAAAGCCACTGAGTTGTACCCTATATGGGTGAATTGTGTGGTATATGAATTATTTCTCAATAGAACTCTTTTTTTAAAAAAGAAGATCGCTGACTCAGCCAAGATGGAGACACACTTCGCCTCCATGCACAACTACAGCAGAAATTACAACTAGAATACAAAATGAACATTACCCAGATTCATCAGAAAATCAAGGCTTATTATGGAAGTCCGACAACCAAGGACTTAAAGAAGCCACATTCATTCAGATGGGTAGGAGAGGTGGGGACACGGAGGTGCAAAGAGGTGGTGGAATGGGGGGGTCCCACCTTCATGTGTGGTGGAAAAAAATCGGAAGGGGTACCTCAGAAGCAAACGATCCCAGCCTCAGACCAGACCACCCAGCCCAGGGTACCAGAGCGAGGAAGGTAAGTCCCCATAACTTCTGGGTACAAAAACTAGTGGGGATTGGAGTGGTGGAAGAAACTGGAATTCTCAAGAGACTCCTCCTAAAGGACCCTTAATGAACTTAGGACTCACGCAGACCCACTCCTTTGGCATTCAGCACTAGGGCAACAGCTGGAAGGCACAAATGGCATATGGGAAGAAGGGCAGAAAGTGAAGTGATGGGCAAGGGGGCAAGTGCGGGGGTACAGCTTCCTCCCAGGCAATCTCCGGAGGCCAACCAGTAGCATTGTCCCCACTCTGAGCCCTTCCACACAGAGAACCACAAAGCAGTGACACAGGTTGCCCTGCCTTGGTGACTAGCCAAGGCTCCACGCCACACAATTTACAAGTGCCTTTTGTATAATAGACCACATTACTAAGATGAGGAGTCAAAGCAGCTCTACCTAACACACAAAACAAACACAGGGAGGCTGCCAAATTGAGGAGACAAAGAAACATGGCCCAAATGAAAGAACAGAACAAAACCCCAGGAAAAGAACTAAATGAAATGGAGATAAGCAACCTATCAGATGCAGAGTTCAAAACACTTGTTATTAGGATGCTCAAAGAAATCACTGGGTGCTGCAACAGAACAAAAAAAGACCTAGGCTGAAATGAAGGTTACATTAAGTGAAATGAAGAAAAATTTACAAAGAACCAATAGTGGAGGGGATGAAGCCAAGATTCAAATCAACAATTTGGAACATAAGGAAGAAAAAAGCATTCATCAGAACAAGAAGAAGAAAAAAGTTTTCAAAAAACAAACCCTGAATAGAATAAGGAGCCTCTGGGACATCTCCAAATGTACCAACATCTGAATCACAGGGTTACCAGAAGGAGAAGAGGAAGAGTAAGAAATTGAAAACTTATTTTAAAAAAATAATGAAAGAAAACTTGCCCAATTTAGTGAAAGAAATAGACATAGAAGTCCAGAGTCCCAAACAAGTTGGGCCCAAACAGGACCACACCAAAATACATCATAATTAAAATGCCAAAGTTTAAACATAAAGAGAGAATCTTAAAAACAGTGAGAAAAAAGCAGAGAATTCCTATTCAGAATTCCTACCAAAGAGTTCCTGTAAGACTGTCAGTTGCTTTCTCAAAAGCAACTTTGCAGGCTACAAGGGACTGACATGAAGTATTCAAAATGATGAAAAGCAAGTATCTACAACCTAGATCACTCTATCCCGCAAAACTATCATTTAGAATGGAAGGGCAGATAAAGTGGTTTCCAGACAAGGTGAAACTAAAGCAGTTCATCTATACCAAGACATTATTAAATGAAATGTTAAAGGGACTTATATAAGAAAAAAAAGATCAAAACTATGAACATTAAAATGGCAACAAATGCACAACTATCAACAATTGAATTTAAAAAACTAAACAAACAAATAGAACAGGAACAGAATCATAGATATGGAGATCATTTGGAGGGTTATCAGCTGGGAGAGGGAAGGGGAGAATGGGGAAAAGATGATGGATTAAGTACAATTTGGTAGGTACAATATTAAACAGAGGGATGTAAAGTACAGTAGAGGAAATGGAGAAGCCAAAGAACTCATATGCATGACCCATGGACATGAACTAAGGGAGGAGGTTGCTGGAAGGATGGGGGTATCACGTGGAAGGGGGTAAAGGTGGAAAATTAGGATACCTGTAATAGCATAATCAATAGCGTATTTTTTTAAAAGATTGCTGCCTGGAACAGCTTGTGAAAGCGTAACCTTCAGACCCCATTGGGAACTGAAGGAACGATCTTATATACTAAATGGGGACGTGGGGGTCTGGATAGCTGGGTGTAGTCTTGGTTCTCCCATAAAGTGGCTGCCTGATTTGGGTCAGTTACTTCTCTGTACACTTCAGTGTCTTCATCTAAAATTTTAGAATCAATCCAGTGGACCAATATAGTCTCTTATACCTTTGAAGTCCTGAAGATAAATGAGATATTATGAAGGTGAAGTTGGATCAGGTTATGTATGTAGGTGAAAAGAATCCAGGCCATTGTAAAGTACTTGAATCCGTTACAAAGCTGTAGCCCCGGAGGTTCTTCTGGAAATCCTTGCTGAGTAACCTTAGGCCAAATCTGGTCTGAAAACAAATCTCTTACCTCAATATCAAATCTGTGTCTCTATACATTCAAAGCACAGAAGTAGAAAGCATAGTTACCAGAAGTTCTTGTGAAATGATTTAGTAAGCTTTCTTTCATGTTGTGGGTATAGGTTTTTCCATACATGCTCTGAGCACATAGGTTTAAAGTACTAGATGGCTATGATTCTTGTGTACATCAAAATGAAATTTTTTTTTGAAAAGTGAGGGTTTTTTCTCTTTTTTTTGGAGCTTTTATTCAGCTTGATTTTGTGCATGTGGATATTGCCGTTCAGCCAGTCAGAGTTTGTTGACCTGCTGCCTTGTGTTGAACTCAGTCCCGGCAGGACACACAGCAGTATTGGCCGTCCTTGAAGTGGCTTGCCCCTCAGGAAGTATTCGTGAATTTATAACAGCTTCATAGAGAAATGGTCCCGAATGGGCCTTAGACACCTGGATTTATTCCTACCTCTGACATTTATTTACTCTGATATTTTCCCCTCTTACTTATTTCAATTCCAGTATCCTTGTTTGTAAAGTGAAAATAATTATAATACGCATTCACCCCATAATCTCAGTAGGCTTTTGTTATTTGACATAGTGAGTGTACAAGCATTTTTCTAAATAGTAAGACAGCATACAAATGTGAAGTGTTCTGTCTTTTGTCTTTTTTCTTTTCTTTTTTTACTAGAAACCACATTTATAGTTTTTATCTGATACCTACAACTCATTTTTCAGAGGGGTAGTTTTTCCTCTCTAAAAAGATTTGGGAGGTAAGCAAAAAGAGTTCTCTGTGGGCTGTGGTGGTGACTGAGATTGAGCTGGCAGTGGGGAGAATTGTCTGTGGGCATTCCCTAATGCTGACCTCCAGCACGGATGGCTTCAGTGTGTGTGCCTGGGGGAACACTGGAAGAAGTTGTCCTCCAGGGCCTGTGATAGGTGGTGCTGAGCTGCAGATTCCACGTGGGAAAGCCTGCTTTCTGTGGTTAGGATCTGGAGCCTTTGGTTTATTCTAGGAAATTCTGCAGCATTTCATTTGGAATCCTTTTTCTGGCTGCAGTATTAAAAATATTTTATTTTTCAATTATATTTGGCACACATTATTATATTAGTTTCAGGTGTATATCCCAGTGATTAGACATTACATAACTTAGTAATCATCCCTTTAAATCTCGCACCCACCTGACACCAAATATTGTTGAGAATATTATTGACTATATTCCCTATGCTGTACATCCCCATGGATGTTCTGTCACTACCTATTTGTACTTCTTAATCCCTTCACCTTTTTCACTCATCCTCCCCTCCCTCCAATCTGGCAACCATAAGATGTTCTCTGTATCTATGAGTCCATTTCCGTTCTGCTTGTTTTTGTTTTTTAGATTCAATTGTTGATAGATATATTTATTACTATTTTATTGATCATATTTTTTTAATCTTTATTCCTCAAAAAGAAAACCCTTTAACATTTCATATAATACTAGCATGGTGATGATGAACTCCCTTAGCTTTTTCTTGTCTGGGAAACGCTTTATCTGTCCTTTGATTCTAAATGATAGCTTTGCTGAGGAGAGTAATCTTGGTTGCAGGTCCTTGCTTTTCATCACTTTGAATATTTATTGCCAATCCCTTCTGGTCTGCAAAGTTTCTATTGAGAAATCAGCTGATACTCTTATGGGAACTCCCTTGTAGGTAACTAACTGCTTTTATCTTACTGCTTTTTAGATTCTCTTTGTCTTTAACCTTTTGTGTTTTCATTAGGCTGTGTCTTGGTGTGGGTCTCTTTAGGTTGTTCTTGTTTGGGACTTGTTCGTCTATTTCCTTCACTGAGTTAAGGGAAGTTTTCAGTTATTATATTTTCAAATAGGTTTTTGATTTCTTGCTCTCTCTTTTCTCCTTCCAGCTTCCCCATGATGTGAATGTTGGTATGCTTGACTTGTCCCAGAGACTCCTTACACTACCTTCATTTGGGAGGTGGATTCTTTTTTCTTTTTGCTGTTCTCATTGGGTGTTTTTTGCTTCATTATATTCCAAATTGTTGATATGATTCTCAGCTTCATCCACTCTACTGTTGATTCCCTTCAAATTGTTCTTTACTTCAATTAGTCTATCCTTTATTTCTGACTGGTCTTTTTTTATGCTGTTGAGGTTCTCATGAAATTCATTAAGTTTCCTTATAATCAGTGTTTTAAACTCTGCATTTAGTATATTGCTTGTCTCCATTTTGTTTAGCTCTTTTTCTGGAATTTTGTTCTGTTCTTTCATTTGGGCCATGTTTCTTTGTTTCCTTATTTTGGCAGCCACCCTGTGTTTGTTTCTATGTATTAGGTAGAGTTGCTATGTCTCCCAGGCTTGGAAGAATGGCTTTATATAGTAGGTATCCTATAGGTTTTAGTGGCCCTAACTCCCCATTCACCTGAGATGGGCAGTCTAGATGACCCCCCAGCGCCCAATGTGGGCTGTGTACACCCTCCTGTTGCAGTTGAGCCTTGCTTGCTATTGGCACATCAATGGGACAGGTTTACCCCCAGGCCAATCAGCTGCAAGGACTGGCTGTGACCACTGACCACTGACCTCCAACCACTGTGAAGGAGCAGCTGTTCAGTGGCCCACCCAACAGAGCAGGATTTGTATCCATATGAAGCTGCTTGAGGATAACCTGTTGGAAACCCTGGGACTCCTTGTTTTTTTTGCTGCCAAATCCTAATATTTGTATTTAGTATCTCTTTCAGAATTGTAGCTCAGTATTTCTTCAGCATGGATGTATTAAAAGCAAAAATATTAATTTCCATGAAATTTCACAGAAAAGGAGATCCATTATTTTTAATAAAAAGGACACTTGTTAGAACGGAAATACCATATACATTTAGCAAAGATAACATCTATGCTTTGGGCTTGATACACTGCTGCACAATTGACTAGTCTGGCATCGTGCACCTGCATGCTGCCAAGAAAGAGAAATCAGAGGGCCTGCATTTGACAGTTAGGGTGACATGCATTCACAGGTTACAAGTTTATCCCTTTCTTTGTGTCAATTTTATAATTTTGCAGATATAGAGAACTTGTATTTAAAATAACACTTGAGCCCTGGCTGGTGTAGCTCAGTAGGTTGAGCATGGGCCACGAACCAAAGTTGTCACCAGTTCAATTCCCAGCTAGGGCACGTGCCTGGGTTGTGGGCCAGGTCCCCAGTGGGGGCCATGTAAGAAGCAACCACACATTGATGTTTCTCTCCCTCTCTTACTCCTTCCCTTACCTTCTCTCTAAAAATAAATAAAATCTTTAAAAAATAAAAAATAAATAAAACAACACTTGACCATTTACTTATTCTTCAGTTCAAGCAGTAAGTAATGACATTGCTCTTACAATAATGAGAAAGGTACAGAAAGGTTGAAATAACTGCCTAGACTTTAGGCTACATGGAAAGTTAGAAATTGGTGGTGCTTTTATATTATTACTAGCTTCCTCTTTTAAGATTTTATTTATTTATTTTTAGAGAGAGGGAGCCAGAGAGGGAGAGAAACATCAATGTGTGAAAGAAACTACCAGGGACCTGCTCACAACCCAGACATGTGCGCCGGCTGGGAATCGAACCAGCAAACTTTCGGTTCGCAGTCCTCCATTCTATCTACTGAACCACACCAGCCAGGGGTATTGCTAGTTCATATTTTGCTGAGAAGCCTTACCTATGCACAAAGGCCTAGGTGACCATGTGCCAGTTACATATTTAAATAGAAAATCAAATGACATGTGTGTGCATTCATGTTTGTAAAATATTTGATACAGGCTTTATGGACTAAGGCAAACTGCAAATTCTCTTATGCTGTTTTTAGCAGAATTCTCCATAAGATGATAGTGTAACAATGATTAGTGGAAAAACCTTTATCTCAAGTCTGCTTGCTCCTTACAGAAACTATTGGACTAAGAGTCCCTGCTCTACAGAAGGAAGGTAAAGTTTTGAAGAAATGACAAGCAAACTTTCGGTTTGCAGTTTTAAAAGAATCTTTAAAAAATAATAACTGAGTTCTTCCAACACAATCTTATTTCAGTACATCAAGCTTTATGTTTAGGATCAGACACGATCCACCAGATTTTGAACAGTATTCATTGCAAAAGAACAACTTAATTAGCTGAATAATGAGTCTACAAAATTGAGTCAGTTCTTTTGGGACAAGAAAGCTGGGAGGAAATCTCCCCCAGATGTCAGTGGGAGCCTGTGGTTTATTATGCCACATAATATCCTCACGTCTACTTTCATTACTGATTTTTCACAGGCAAGTTGGAAACCTCCCAGAGAGATTAACTGAATGCTATGTTCATTGAAATAAGAATATTATAATTAGGTTTACTTGATAAGCTCTTTGGCGCATCTTTTATATTCTGTTTTGCATGCTTTAGTTTTGTTTTTCTTGCTTCTGCTTAACAACCAGGAGTGTTAGGATCAAGCCTGTGTTTGCTCAAACATGGAACCAACCTCCAGAGTTTGTTTCATTCTCTGTTGATAAGAGAAGAGGAAAAGATCTCTAAAGAAGTAAAAATGGAGTTTCAGAAAATCTTCATTATCACAAAAGATTGCTTAATGTCTTGATTGCTACCTGATCGCAGTGGGTGCCAACCAGGTTAGTACTGCTACATCAAGGGTTAAAATAGAGTCCCAGATGAAGTTAGAAGGGAAAGGGTAAACATCTCAAGGATCAACCTACTTTTCTTCCTCTACGCTATCACCATCCCGATCGAAGCTACCATTCTCCCTTGAGATTTGCATTAAGTACTACCAACTGGTTAGTGGGAGGTACACTCCAGAAAATTCAGCAGGGTCAGAAAAAATGCAGCCAACTGCCTTATTCAGCTTCAGGGTTGATGGGTCTGCAGCGTCTGATTACTTAACCAACCAATTGTGCCAAGCATTCTAGTGAGCACTGAGAGCAAGAGATGAGTTAGATATGGCCTCACCCTCAAAGAGATTACAGCTAGATGGGGGAAGCAGAAATTAAAACATCAGGAAAACAAAATAGGTAATTAAAATTGGTGTGCTTAATACAGTAGTAAGGTGTTTATTTGAAGAGACATGTAAAACAGGAGGAAGAAGTACTTAGCCCAGTCTGGTGGTGAGGAATAGGTGGTGAAAGGATTTAGCCAAGTATAAATTGAGGGTGGGAAGGCAGTAGGGACAACATGAATAAAGGTACATAATGCTGTAGGGGAGAAGTACAACAGGTTTTGTTTTGCTAAAATTACAGTACGATTGGGGTTGAAGAACAGTAGTGGGAAGATGATGCTGGAAAGGCTGGATCCAATGTCAAGAGCTTAAACTTTTACCTAAGAATGAATTTTAAACATGGTCAGATTTACATTTTTTAAAAAAATCCATAGCTGCTCTTTGAAAGGTCAATTTTGGGAAAGGTAAACTGCAAACAGTGAGATTCTTTGGGAGTCCACTGCAGCAATACTCTGAATCCGTACCATTATAGCAGCACTAAGCAGTCGATACCCACTAAGATGAAGAGGGCTCTAGTGGATATTAAAATGCAGCAGGAGAATGACTAGAAGGAATGGATAGAAATTTATAGGACGTATAATAAGCAGAATTTGTTCAGGGTTGGGATGTTGCAAAGGAAGGGAGGAATTAAGAACGAGCCATTGGTTTCTGATTACACCATTTAGCGATTTGGAGCCAAAGGAGACAAAGCAGATTTGAAGGGAAATAAATATATTTAGTCCAGGTTAGGGTTTACTGAGTTTGAGGTGCCCACGGCAGAGCATTCAGATGAAGATGACCAGCAGGCAACTGGATATAAGGGTCTGGAACTCAGAACTGAAGTCAAAGCTAGAGAAACAGGCAGAAGAATCAAAGACTGAACAAACTGACAAAGCTAACACAAGTCCATTGTTTGAAGCAGGCTAGGAAAAAATAAAAGGCAAGAAAAAATGGTTAAAAAAATGAGGCAATTTATGAACAACCAGACTACAAAAAATAATGCCTGAACTTAATGATGAGCAAGAACTAAGTTTACACTTGTTATTTTAGTAAGAACTGAAGCAGAACAAAGCAGAGCGCATACTCTAAAAGCCCAGTTCAAAAGCACTGCTCCGCGCTGAGGTTGGGGGTGGGCTTTAAATTCGGCCTCCGGGAACCTGAGGAAGCCCCTGAGGCCACGCCCCGGCCACGCCCCCCCGCCCCCAGGCGCGCCTTTCAGCCGGGCTCCATCTTGAGAGGCGCTGGTCTGCGCCAGTGCGAAATCCAGATTCGGGTTCAGGCTTTGGCGTCACCGTAAGTAATGTGTCCACCTCCGAGCTTCCCACAGAAGTATGTCGCGAAATGGAAGCTACAGTCATATTGTTCAATTGCCAGCCAAACCCCGGGCACGTGGACCAGTCAGGTCGCGGGGCCGTTGAATCTGGAGTGGCCATCACCTGCAGGACTCGCTGGAGGAAGCTGAGACCGAGGGGCTTCCACCTGCGCGGGTGCCCCGGGGGGCAACGTCACCAA
>PVKU01014501.1:0-22751 GCA_004027475.1 Anoura caudifer | reverse complement strand
GTGGGAGGGGGTGTTAAGGGTGGAGGGGAATGATAGGGGAGAAATTGGACAATTGTAATAGCATAATCAATAAAATATAATTAAAAAAAGAGACTAGATTCACAACTTTTATTATCGTCTATTGTTATCATTGTATTTTCTTTTGTTATTGTTAGTATTTAACTGTGCCTAATTTATAAATTAAACTTTATCATAGGAATATAAATGAAAAAACATAGCATATATCAGGTTTGGTGCTATCTTGGGTTTCCTCATTCACTGTGGGTCTTAGAATGTATCCCCTGCAGTTAAGGGAGAGGGGCTTTTATATTTGAATTCTGGCTTAATTAAGGATTTTACTACATTAAAGTAAGCCTAGTCTTCTGGTTCATTTGCATGTTGGTAATATCAGATAGATAATTTAATTATAAACTAATGAGATTTGCTGGCTGAGGCTTCCTTTGGAGGTAGAGAAACTTCCAGAATATTATTATTTCTTCTTGACACCAAATAATTTAAGTTTAACTCACAAACTCATGAGGACTAAATCTAGTATTAAGTTTTACATTCTATTTGTATATCTAATCATTGCTAAGCTCCTTCTGGCCTGTGAGGAAAGTCTGACATCAGTCCTGGTCACTGTGAACTACAGCAAGGAGATAATGCATGAGTCATCTACAGATTTCCTGAAATTTATACAATATTCGAGAATGTTGAAAATTGACTTCCAGCTCCAATGTCTGCCTGAATCACCTTATGTTATTGCATAAGAAACACTCTCATGAGATGGCAGAGCCAGATGTTAGGAGAAAACCTTTCTTTAGTGGCATCTTCCATTGTTGGAATGGTTTTCATCAAATTAGTATCCAGAAATACATAGATGTTTTGATGATAAAGTGGTTTAGCTGATAAAGTGGCTTTTTTGATGATAAAGAGCAGAAAAGCTAACTTCTAAAACTAGTTCTTAGCAATATTTTTCAGTGGAGGAAATGTTTTCAATAATTTTTAGGAACTTGCTCGAATGAAGACTTTCTGACAAATTTCAAATCAAGAAAACCCTAAAAAATCTCACATGTTGCGTTTCAGATACAATATTTATCTCACTCACAGGTCAGTGAGATGGTTATTAACAGTTACAGAATGTAGCATGAAAGAGATTTGAACATTTTTCAGGGCAATAGATACAATTTTTCAGAGATAATCAGGAAGAGTTTTAGTAAGTAAGCGCCCCACTCCTATCCTCTCTGCCCAGAATCCAACTGAAGGTTTTAACCATCTCAGTCAAAGACTTCCTCAATCATGTACTTCAAGAGTTTGAATGTCTGGTACCTTTGCTGGTGCCTCCTCCTTACTTTCATCCAGGTACACCAGTTTATTTCTGTAAGATAGCAGTGTCCAGAGTGGTAAGAACAGGTCCAGCTAGCTAGATTTGTATGTTGCTTTGCCACAATTTATTGGAGGTGGGACAGAAATGGGGGAAGTTAGTGATAAGCGGATCACCTGCTTAGATTCTGTGGATCTTGTTCTCTGACCATCACATGTTGTACTTTTAAACATTTATGTTACTGAGAGCAAATAGACAAAACAAGGTACATCACATACCCATTCTGAAAATTCAATGATTTTATTAGTATCATGAATTTGGTGCAGCAGAATGGAAAGGTTCAGCCCATGGCAGCCTGCTCTATGACTTTGAGAAAGTTAACCTCTGTAAAATTCCAGCACTATCCTTCAATTTAGAAGGCTCCATCATCAGCTAACTCTAAATTGTTTTAGAAGTTAGAACTTAAGAATAATTTTGTAACCTTTTCATACCTCAAAACATTTTACAAACTAAATTCTAATTTAATATTAAGACCTTAAGGAGAAAATAAAATTCTATTTATAGAAAGCCATTTTCCAGTCAACTTAATAGAAGTTATTCCCTCCTCTAAAATAAAATATGCTCAAAGTGGAAGCATTAAATTTTCTCTAAGTATTAGAAATTACTCCCTTTAAGCCCATAATATTTTTATAAATAAAATTAATTAAGCATAGTAGAAATGAAGTGTATATTTTTAAATTATATAATCAGTAGGTGTTCATTACAGTGAACTAGAAAGCAAAAATAAGCAGTGCATGTATTTATACTAAGCCTTGTTTTTTTTCATTTATAAATTCAGGATAATAACATGTACATTACTGGGTTTTGGGGATTAAATAAGATAGACAGAAAGATAGATAGATAGCCCAGAATCACACCAAATTAACTGTTTCTGTCAGAAATAGTTAATAACAATTTCTTGGGTTTTATCAATGAACTATATTACTGTACTTTTTCTTTTGATCCAAGTGCTTGTCCAAGTTTATTTAGACAGGAAAAACATCAAGCACCTACTAAGCAAATGGTTAAATAAAATGAGAGAAAGTCACTTTCTCTTCAATTAAAAAAAGAGATTTCTAAAATTCTCCTCTGTATATCTTCCCAAGTAAAAGTTACTAGAGATCTTAAGTTCAAGACTAAGGATAAATTTTATTAGTTAATAATTATTTCTTAAATCATAGCACCTCAATTTAAGGAGTGATCTCAAAGCCCCTTGCTTTGGGTCCCTTCCCCATTATGTTACCACCTCATATAGTGTTTCAGTCTTACCTGTATCTCTTAGTCTGATATCTAAAGTTGGAGGCAGCAAGTAACTCAGAGGTTACATACTTCTCTCCAGGAGGTACGGGAATGACTTTTAATGTGAGTTCATATTGTATGATCTTCTGTGCTCTCCTGCAGAAATAGGGTAGAGGGCTGCTACATACAGCAATGGACAAAACAACTACGATGAAAGACTTAAGTGTCAAACCCTAATAATGATGAAAGTTTAAGCAATTTATATATCCTAAGCAAAAATTTTTATTAATAAAATAAGAAAAATAAAAATCTACATTTCTGGTTTACTATGTGAACTAAATAAAAGCATACGTAATTTTAAGATTCATACAAAAATTTAGTTTGGAGGTTACATTTTAGTCAACTACCTCCAAGCCTTTTTTTGTTTTGTTTTGTTAACCAATTTTTTTAGGTATAATTTACATACCACAAAACACAAATAATGAGTCTGATGATAAGTATGTACATTTATGTGACAAATATTAGCCAACAATCAAGATAAAAAAACATTCCTGCCGCCACCCAAACTTTCCTCCTGCCTCACTGCAGCCAGCCTCACCAACCAAAGCCTCGGGCCACCATCGCTCTGCTTCTCTCTCTCTAGATGAGATTTGTTTCTTCCAGATTTTCAGCTAAACTGAATAAATGCTCTCTTGTGTTTGACCTCTTTCACTCAGCAGAATGCCTTTGAGATTCATCAACGATGGTGCGTCCGTCAGTAGTTCCTTCCTTTTTATTGATGAATAATCTCTCATTATGGAACACACCAATATTTCCTCATCCTTTCATTATTTGAAGTTTTCTGTGGACACATAATTTCATTTTCCTAAGGATAAATACTGAGTAGAATTGCTGAGCTGTATGCTAAAGATATGTTTCATTTTACATGGAACTGCCAAACCATTTTCCAGAAACAGTTGTTCCATATGATGTTCCTACCAGGACTGTATGAGACTTCCACTCACTCCACCTCTTTACCAACACTTGGTAGTGTCCGTCTGTTTAATCTTAGTCATTCTAGTGGACATGTAGTGGTGTCTCACTGTGATTTTAATTTGCATTTTTTAGTGACTTTTCCATTGACATTGACCATTCCTGTATCTTCTTTTCTGAAGTGTCTGTTCCAATCCCTTTTAACTTTTAATTGGGCTATTAGTGTTCTTATTAATGAGTTGTTATAGTTCTTTATACACCCTGGACCCAAGTTTTGAGAAATGTATTATATTGTGAATATCTTCATCTAGTCTGTGGCTTGCCTTCTTATTTTCTTTATAAAAGTAGAAGTTTATAATTTTGATGAAGTCCTACTTATCAATTATTGTTATGGTTCATCCTTTTAAATGTTTGATGTAGAAAATATTTACCTATCCCAGTTTTATGAAGAATTCCCCCCATTATTTCTTCTAGAAATGTTATGCATTTTGGTTTATAATTCCCTTTTCAGCTGCCTTACATGTATTATAAATACACATCATTTCTATCAGCTTCATGTATTTTCATATGGATATCCATCACTATTTGTTGAGTAGACTATCTTTTCTTCATTCTATTTCTTCAAAGTTACATTGGTAATTTTGTCAAAAATCAATTAATCCTGTGTGTGTATCTTTATTTTTAGGCTGTCTATTCTGTTCTACTGCTTTACATGTCTATCCTTTCACCAAAAGTCATAATAATGTAGCTTTGTGAGGGATCTTGAAATCAGTATTTTAAGTCTCTAAACTTGTTCTTTTTCAAATATTCCTGGTATTGTCCTCCTTCTAAGGTCTCTTTATTTGCTATGAATATAATTACTTCACCTTTCTTAGGATTAGTGCCTGTATATCCTCCTCAATCAAATTTTACTTTGAACTTGTCTTTATATTTAAGAATGTTCCTTCTAGAGAAAGTATAGACTTTTGGTCTCAGATCCATAATATTAAAAAACAAAGTTTAATGACCTGTTCTGACTGATTTTTTTCACTGATTTAGCATAATGGTATAATAATAATTAATAATAATATATTTACAATTCATCAGGTACTATGATCTTATCTCATTTGGCCCTGTCTGGATGGCTCAGGTGATTAGAGCATCACCCTGTGCACCAAAGGGTTGTGAGTTCGATGCCTGATCAGGGCACATACCTAGGTTGCAGTTCAGTCCCCAGTAGGGGCATGTATGGGAAGTTTCTCTCTCAAATCAATGTTTCTCCCCCTCTCCACCCCACTTCCTCTGTCTTCTTGGGTGAGAATTTTAAAAATAAAATAAAATGTCTCATTTTTTCATCATAAAAATACTACAAAGGAGGCATCATCAACACCATTTTATGGATGTAGAAAATGAACTCAAAGAAATTAAATACCTTGATCAATATCACACAACTAGAAAGTGACAAATTTGCAACTCAATCTGATCCACACTGGCCTAAGGATG
This sequence comes from Anoura caudifer, assembly GCA_004027475.1. Classification (NCBI taxonomy): domain Eukaryota; kingdom Metazoa; phylum Chordata; class Mammalia; order Chiroptera; family Phyllostomidae; genus Anoura; species Anoura caudifer. The sequence continues at coordinate 17,716 of PVKU01014501.1, read as the reverse complement.
CCAAAGTCTCCCTTGTTATGCATATCAATATTCTGCCCTTCGATTGACTTGGTGCTATGATCGGTAGGTTTTTCTTGCTTTTTCGCATCAGCATAGAAATCACATGGCTTGGTTGAATTCATAATTAATAGATTTCATGATTAACTTCATGAAATGAGAAATACTTAAAGGTAGCAGAGGAATTGACTGGAGGGTGAGAAACAGGGAGTATCAATCACTCAGGTAAAACTCCTGGGGAAAAGACGTCTTCAGTTTGGACTGGGTGAAGCTGCACTCTCAGTCATAAGCTGCTTAAGTGGCACTTATAAAAATAACAATAAGCATTTATAGAAAAAATCACAAAGCCTAAAAAAACTAAACATCTGGAACAAAGCTCCATTTCTCTATCTTAAGAGAAGCTCTGTCTCAAGACAACATGCAGTCTAAAATTTATGGGGACTCTGGTTATTGAAAGAGAATAAAATATCAGCAATTTCAAGTCTGAGTTTTTGAATGAATTGTCTGCTACATGAAGATATTTAGTCATGAGTTCAGATGATGCTGAAGCAATCAATGCAATTGTCATTATCAATGGGTGACTGGAGTCTGACGTCAGTAACATGACATCCTGAGAGCATAAAAATCTATTCACTACAGAAGTCAGAGTTAATGCATACACACAAACTATTCTGTTTTTTAGATTATTCCACTATTCTCCCAACTGTATAAACATAATTGCCTGCAATTTTAGACTCCAATTTTTTTGGTCCTTGGTGATAATATTTGAAGCAGAAATGACACAAGCAGATTTTGAGAAGACGCATTAGCCTGGAGATGTAAATCCAAGGACAGCATAAGGGGAAAGTCTAAACTCTCCAACTAATGAGCAATAATATAATGCACACCTACCGCTGCACGAGTTTTCTAAAAAAAAATTTTCAACTGGATTTACAACAAGATGACTTAAAAAAAAACTCATTATTAGTACAGCATAGGATTAAAATCATATGCCACCCTTAATTAAAGTTGGAAGGTGAAGCAGCTCTGGATCTTTTCCAAAATTCTATAAGATGAGCTAATTTTTTGTATCCAATATTTCAGATTCATCTGAGAAAGGAGAGATGGTTATATAAATAACAAAAAAAGAGACATAATTTAAATAGAAGAGTACATTTTCCTTTAAAGTCTATGTCATAGCCTTTGATATACTAATATAATCATGGTAACATACTCCTGAAGGAAGCTATTTGTAGAGTATAATTAGGATACTACATCTACATGTGAAGTTAGTCATATTATGAATATGAATATTATAAATAATTTTCACATTAGAGAAGCCAGTTCATTAATTTCTGTAGTATCTCAGGTATATAACTAAAGGAACAGAATGATCACCCTTGTAAACTGTATACTATAAAAACCATGTAACTTTTTCTTATTAACTACTTTTAATCAGTTTGTACTATTTCATATTTATATTTTATATATAAAATATATTTTGTGTTGCATATGAGATAACAAAGATTACCCCCATGCACTGAGCTATTTGCCTAGGACCAAATATTTGAATTGGGGACTGGTATTTCTCAGTATCAAATGTTTTCCATGTTTCTCTCTCCTATGCTTAAATATCTCCATTAGGAAAAATAGCATTTACAGGTATCATTTTCTAGTAAGCAAAATTTCATCGTCATTAAAGTGACCCATGTAACAAGAAAGATGGAGAAGACAAAAGTTCACCGTTTCCATTACACACAAGGAAAGAAGGAAGTGCAATACATTTGGTGGCTCCTGCAGAGCACATGGAAACTTTGTGTTTAGAGACAGGGAGACCTGTAGCCCCTAGAACTGTCTGGAAGCCTTTTGAGCTGTGCCACTGGCTCTCTGTGCTCCTTCAGGACAGTCATCATGTCTCTTCACTCTAAAATGTAACTGAAAGCACAGTTAATATTAACACATTCCATATGGGATACTATTAACTGCTGTCTTTGTTAAAGAGAAACTGGGCGGCCCGTGTGACATGATCGAAAACTGCTCACAGAACAGTCTACCAACCTTATTTTGACACTTGATAGAAGAAGACCTGATGGGGAAAACTAACTACGTTAAACTGAAGTGGTGAGACGGTAAAATTCCATTTTTGGTCTGTTCTTCATAATTTTTTAATACATGCCAAATGTATCCTCTTTTGCAATACCATCAAATGGCTGCTGTTTGCTATATATTCATGGAGGCAATTTTTTCCAGGATTTTAGGTGAAACTATCCATCATTAACTCCAGTTATCTGCCTTACATTTAACAGCTGCCCTCAGTGAAGAGCAGACTCAGCATGGGGATGATTTCAAAGTTTGGCACCCTGGAGTAGTAGGTGCTCTAGCCCTCCTAGTTTCTAAGAGACTGCTCTAAAGGGTTTTATTAACCACAATGTCAGTGCAAAATAAACAGATAACTTGTAGGTAATGGTAAAGATACAAGGTCTTTTCTAACTGTAGCTAGAAAGGAGTTCAGGATCCTTTTATTCCACCTCACACTTTGCAGGTGGAGAATTTGAACTCAGGTGACTGAGTGACTCCCTCAACTAATTAATAGCAGAGCTGACCCAAAAATATATCCTGACTCCCATTTACACATGCTCCTCACTAAAAATAACCCTATCTTTTGGCGGGGGAAGCAGAGCAAGATTCCTGACCCATAATAACAACAGCAAAAGGTGTTGTTCAAGGAAGTCTTTTGTAATAACTCCAAATTTCCACGTGGGCCTCACAACCTGTCATTTAGCTTTGCATGTCAGTTCGAGCTTGTCAATTAAATGTATAACAGGAAAACAATTTAACCCAAAGGAAAGAAAGATAAAGACTTGCTATGATAATAGATTACCAACAGGAATTTTCTGGATGCATAAACATTTACAATCAAGGAGTCTCACTTGCAATTAAAAACAGGTGTCATATCAACTGCCTTCATTTTAGTGATACTAACCAAGAGAATTTCCATTTATCTTCATAACCTATTTACAGCTATATCATACACACACACACAGTAATTACACTTATAACAAGGTGGCTAATAGGAGAAAAAATATAATTGAATATTTTACTGATCCAGAAGTATCAATTCAGATAACTGAAATAAAGATTTGAAAATTCTAAGTTAAGGCTGAAGAAAATCATGCCACATGAGTGGCTGAAGTCAGTTTTAACTGCTAGAATTTAGTGTTAGGAAATTTTTCATAAGAAAAGTGATATCTCAACTGGTAATTTCCCATTGCAATTAAAATACTACAGCTGGAAAAACATACATATTGGAATTTATAAAATTCCCATGAAAATGAGAGGAAACCTTTTCCTAGCTTAAAGTAAATGTGGAAAAGACATTAGGTACTGTCATAATCTAAACTGAAGCCTGGTATCTTTACTCTATTATTAATGTGGAAATAGTGACTTAACAGGTGAAAACACTTCCACAAGAGCAGTCTTCATCTTGTAAAATACTAGAAGTTAAGCATCCAAAAGAAGCATTAAAATAAAAAATATTAGTACTACTAAATAGGTAACATTCAATATAATCATTCTTTACAAATATGAAAGAGGAAATAACAGGTTGAAACAAGAGAAAGTAAAATTCTCCTTGAAAAATAAGAACTCGTTGATACATAAGATATAGTATGTAACCATAAAATATGTGGAATGCATTTTCATCATTTTTATTATTATTCTATTACCATTGTCCCAATTTTTACCCCTTTGACTTCCTCCACCCATCCCACCACCCAACTCCCACAGTCAATTCTCACACTGTTGCCCATGCCCATGGGGCATTCATACATGTTCTTCAACTAGTCCCTGCACCTTCTTTCCACCATTATCCCCCTCTCCCCTCTCCTCTGATCACTGTCAGGCATGTGCCCTGACAGGAAATCGAACAAGTGACCTTTTGGTTTGCTGGCCAGAACTCAATCCACTGAGCTACACCAGCCAGGGCTGGAATATATTTTTGGTTAATATACTATGAAAGCATGGATGAAAGAGTCAGTAATTGTTTTCTTAATAACTCCTATTTTTTAAAAATTTTATTTATTTATTTTTATTTTTAGAGAGAAGGAAGGGAGGGAGAAAGAGAGGAAGAGAAGTATCAATGTATGGTTGCCTCTCACGTGACCCCACTGGGGACCTGGCCTGCAACCCAAGCATGTGCCCTGACTGGGAATCGAACCAGCGACCCCTTGGTTCACAGCCCACGCTCAATCCACTGAGCTACACCAGCCAGGGCAATAACTCCTATTTTTAACCATGCATCTCTCAGGAATCTAGAGAAAAGTTATTTTTTTCATCTTTATAAAAATATCTTGAACTCTCTAAAGTAGAAAAACACCACAATAAAAGATTAATAACTTATGAGTATGTTGCATATTACCCAATAAACCTAGTCATGAACATACCCAAACAAGAAAAGAAATAAGAACAGAAAACCACATATCTTGGATGACCTCTTTACCAAACCAGAGAGATAGTGGAAGGAAAAAACTGATTTAGGAAAAAGAAAATCTTTAAAAATTGAGTCATGGAACTTACTCAATTTTAAGGATTTTCTTTCCTCTAGTAAAAACTATTTAGATTTTACACAAATGCCATATAAATAAGACTATTCAACTTTTACATATTTTTTTCATATTCCTCATTCTACTACTATCCTTCTAGTCACCGGGCTATGGATTGGCTGTAGTAACTTCCAATTTTATATTTAATTTTGCTGAACTCTTTTAATCTGATTTCCATTTTGGCAAAAGAAGGTTTAAGAATAATTTTAGTTTCCCTTTTCTCAATAAAAATATATCTTACCATGTTGGTAGTGAAACTGCTAAACAGGAGTTTCACTTTGGGGGTAAGACTGGAGGAGATGATCATTTAATCACGGGTGATGGCAGACCTTTATGTTATCACCCAACTACCAACATCCTCCAACAGATGGGTTCTAGAAGAAAACTCATCTAACTTCTTTGTATTTTTTGGCTAGTAGGTATCCAAAAAATATTTGTTGAGTTCCTATTTCTTTATTTTCCAAAGACTACATTTCTATTATGGTTCCAACTATTTGACTATAAAGGAAAATCATGTGTATTCCAAAGCAGTTATCAGCTGCCTAATTTTTTCCAACCATTCTTTTCTACTACACACGATTCGTGAAGAACTGGTAGCTGACACATCGGTTTGATTGTCAAGACTTACCTATACTTACCTATACTCCACCAACCTATTCAACCAAACAATTTTGGTGCATCTCATTTTGCTGCAAGGAGTACCCTAAAAGATTTCATTCAGGAAGAAGCTGGTAGACACACTGTAGGGAGAATTCTTCCTGAGAAAATAGCATTAGTATTTTCCTAAGGAACTTCAAGTTTCACAAAGGGACCAAACACAATAGAGAAATTCATTCTCTTTCTCTCTCTCTCTCTCTCTCTCTCTCTCTCTCTCTCTCTCTCTCTCCCCCTCCCTCCCTCTTCAATTGTTCAAAGCAGTTTTATTTGTAGTAGTCAAAGTCTGGAAACAACCCCAAAATTCACCAACAGGAAAGTGGATAAATAGACATATGATCGTATAATAGAATACTACACAGTAACAAAAATGAACAAAATACAGCTGCTCACAATTACATAAATAAATCTCATAAATAATATTGTAACACAAAAGAAGACATACCATGTGAGCCCATCTACATATAATTTTAAATGGGAAAAAATATTCTATGTTGATAGAACTTAGATTAGTGGTTGCCTTTGGGGAGAAAAGGAGATGTAAAAATTAATAAAGGAGACCTTAACGAAGATTGGAGTTGGGAGGGCCTATAGGGGTAGCTCTCATACTCTATCACCGCTAGGCTGCCCAAAACAAGAAGAGACTCCTTACATCTCCACTGGAAAATATTTTAAAATCTACTACCCCGGCAGAAGGGAGGAAGATTTTCTCCTCCCCTGGCAATGGCTGGACCAATGAGAGACTCTCACAACCCAGCCAACAAAAAGCCATTACACTGTGAATCCTAGTTTCCTCCAGCGGATTTTTGTTTATAACAGCTCTTCTCACCGAAGGAAAGGAAAGAAACTGGCGAGGATGTGGAGAAAAGGGAACCCTAGTGCACTGTTGGTGGGAATCAGACTGGTGTAGCCACTGTGGAAAGCAGTATGGAATTTCCTCAGGAAACTAAAATTGGAACTGCCTTTAGACCCAGCAATTCCACTGCTGGGATTATACCCTAAGAACCTGAAACACCAATCCAAAAGAACCTATGCACCCCAATGTTCATAGCAGCACAATTTACAATAGCCAAGTGCTGGAAGCAGCCTAAGTGCCCATCAGCAAATGAGTGGATCAAGAAACTATAGTACATTTACACAATGGAATTCTATGCAGCAGAAAGAAAGAAGGAGCTGCTACCCTTCACAACAGCATGGATGGAACTGGAGACTATTATGCTAAGTGAAATAAGCCAGGAGGTGAAAGACAAATACCATATGATCTCATCTATAAGTAGATCCTAATAAACAAAACAAAGCAAGCAAAATATAATCAGAGACACTGAAATAAGGAACAAACTGACAGTAACCAGAGGGGAGGGAGGAGGGAGATCATGGCCGAAAAGAGAGGAATCGTAGTCAGGAGCATGTATAAAGGACACATGGACAAAACCAAAGGGGTGTAGGATTGAGGGTGGGAGGTGGGGCAGGAGGGAGTGGTGGGAGGAAAATGGAGACAACTGTATTTTAACAATTTAAAAAAAAAAGAAATTCTCTTTTCTAACAGTTTGCAGATTGATATGGAGAAACAAGATGTCCCAGCAGGAAGGAGACAAGACACCTGGGATTGAACACCTTGAGAAGAGATCTGAGCGCAAATAAAAGTAAACTCAGGGTTTTTTTTTCCTCAGAAGCCCCTGTCAGCAGCTGTCTGTTATAGTTTCCATCCAATGCAAATTCAAAATGTCTGTGAAAAAAGGGACCCATCTGCTAAGCTCATCTCAAAGGCAGAATTACATGGTTTCTGTGTCTCAGAAAATGGCTCATTTCTAGATGTATCAAGAATGTGTAGGATAACTTCAGATGGAATTCTACAGAGGATTACATCTCTTTTTTACTAAATAATTGGAAAGGTTATTTTACAGCAAAATACATTTGATGTTAAAACAAATATTTTCAGTAAATGGAACATGGGGTGCTTAATCACATATAATTAAAGATGAGTCTGCTGTATAGGTGATGCAATCATGTAGGCAAGTGACTAAGGGCCAGAGTCTGTTTCCAAGGCTATGTTGAAGCCATGGATGTATCATGAATTTCCTACTTCAGAGAAATATGTGAAATTCTTTTTGGGGGGCCCAATAGATCTGACTATGAATTGATGTAGCCCTTAAAAGCTCTGAGATATTGGAGAAGTTATTTAATCACTATGAACTCACTTTACCCATCTGGAAAAAGAAAATAATACCCATCCCAAAGGGTTGTAATAACAATGAAAAGAGCAGGTTAAAAAAGCCATTTGCCAAAATATATATAGTAAAACTTCTCTCTCCTTCCTTCCTCCTTTCCTCCCTCACTCCCTTTCTTCCTCCTTTTTTTCCTTCCTTGTCTTTCAAAAGCAAAAATAAAAAATTTTTATGTGGTTAGATGTATTGAGCATCATGGGTGGTGTGGTTTGACTAAGGCCTGGGCCTTTGCCTAGAAAAGAGAAACAGAGACTGGAGAAGAATATGAATGTTTAAATGTATGTCGCAGAGAGGGAGAGCAAGAAAGTCCTTTCAAGACCCTCCCTCTCTGCATCCTGTGTCGTTAATTTCCTGCGCCTCCTGGATCACTCCCCTCAGCTTACAAAACACGGTTATTTCTTCCATCTTAATACCATTCTTACTTCCCACTACTGCTACTGCCTATTTCTAAGATCCCTCTTATAGCCAAGTTCTTCCCCTTGAGATTTATGTATTCTCTCCCTCTCCCCCTCTCTCATTCCTCTACTCTCATTCTCTCCTGAATCCTTGCTAGTTCAGCTATTTTACCACTACTACACTTAAATTGCTGTCGCGGGTATTACCAGGGATACTTACTTCGCAAAATTCAGTGGTGAGTTCAGATACCCATCTTGGTCTTGGTGACATTGGACACTGTTGATCATTCCCTCCTCTTGAAACAATGTCTTCCTTTGACTCCCAGGACACACACTCACCTGGTTTCCTGCCAAGTCACTGGCTGCTCTCTCAGGCTTCTGATTTGGTTTCTCCTCATCTCCTGACCTCTTACAGTTTATAAGACCCAGTTTTCTGTTCTTGATCCAGTCTCCTATATCTTTCATCAATGAGGCCATTTTGTTTTGATATTAAATGTCATATATATTGGTTTATAATTCCAAATTTATATCTCTTACCCTAATTGCTCCCCGGAGATCCATACCGTTTTATATCCAAATGCCTGCTTCTAGCATCTCCACTTGATGGCTAATAGGTACCTCTAACTTAATATGCCTAAAACCTAACTCCTGGTCTGTCCCCCCAAACCTGCTTCTCTATAGTTTATCTCATCTCAGAGGTTGGCAATCCCATTTCCGTTGCTCAGGTTTAGTCCTCCTCAACTCCTTTCTCTTACTCCTTATGTCTAATCCATTAGCAAGTTGCATTGTCTCCACCTTCAAAATACATCCAGAATCTGACTAGTCCTCACTGTCCCCACGGCCACGACCCTGGCCCTTGCTGTCATCATCTCTGTTTATTTTAATAGCTTCCTCCCTAGTTCTGTTGCCTCTCTGGAATGCACTGTTCAGAGGCCAGAGGGATCCTTTTAAAATGTCATTTTGTCAAAACCTTTTAGAAACTTCCACTGCACCTTCAGATTCAAAGTATTTACTTTCGCCCTATGTGATCTGGCCTCTCTGAGTGCATATGCTCACGTGCACACACACACAGCTGATACTCTATCCTTCTTCCTTGCTTTTATTTCTCCTTATCGTTTATAATGTTCTTACTGATTTTTGATCAGTGTCTTCTCCTCCACACATACACAAGAACATAAACTCTGCAAAGATTGGAGTGTTTATTTGTGCTACTCACTGATATATCCATTGTGCTTCAAAGAGTACCTGGCATATAACAGGTGCTAAAAATATATGTATTGAATAAATTAATGATTTTTTTCTGTCATGAGAGCTCTACATATTTTGATACCTGACAGACCTGGTCATGCAAAGCAATAATACCCTCTTATCAGCACATCACAAAAATTTACAAAATGGAAATAAGATAAACCAATTAAAATGCTTCATGTCTTAGTTCTTCCAAAAATGTTTCTTGGCAAGGCAAATAAGCCAAGCACCTGATCCTCTCCCAGAGGAGAAAAGACAATGCTAATACTTGAAGTGTGAACATTGACAGAATCAGACGCCCTAGGTTTCCCTGGGAACCGCATCCAAGTCCACTCTCTCTATTGCCTCTAAGCCTAGAATGCCTCAGTCCTCATCCAATCTGTCAGAGCTTCTTTTCCTCCAATTTCTTTTTCCTTGAAGATTCTCTATATTATTTACATGCATTACTTCTTTCAATTGGGCAGACTCAGAGAATCACATATCATTGGATAAAATGACAACAATGGTGACTCTAGTAGAAGCAGCTATTACATATGCACTTTGATAAATATTTCCCCCATATTATGTTATTTAGTGTTAACAATAGCACCCAGAGTACTAGCACCCTAAACAGACTATTTGAATTAACTTTTCATCTCAACACAGTAAATAACAGAGTTGAATGTTGTAAGTCCTCTTAACTAGCAGCTAATAGAAATCACCTCTAAATTTATTAAAAATATTAATTTCCAGGACACTTCCCTGGACACTCTCATTCATCTGGATCTGGGTGGAGCTGGGAATCTGTTTTTAACAAGGGTTCAGGGAAATTTTTTTTATAAGTATGGGAAAGACTGTATTCATTACTCTGCCTCTCCATTGGGGCAGTTTGATAATTACAAATTGAAAATGACAGAGAGAACTGCTGGTTTATAATGTACTTTCTACTGCACTTGCTCCGCTGATCACGATGAAAGCTTTTATCAACTGTTTTGTGCTATGCTATACAATAGGATGTCACAGATGTGTGTGGGTTGTTGTATTTAAATTTCATTTATTTCCTACATTGTCAGCAATCAACTAGATCATCAGACACATTTAACTCCCTCCCATTAGGACTTTATTAATGCGGTACCCAAAATATTCATATGATTCCAAATCAGTTAAGTTTTCAGCAGAAGTTGTTCACATCATGCGTGCCTTTTTTTACCTTCTCTGAGTCTACACCTTGGCTTCTCCCATCTGGGTGTTTAGCAGTGAGATGCATCCACTTCATTCCCAGCCCTGAACTACAGGTGATGAAGAGGTCAGAGAAAGGATGATAGAAGGTCTGAGGCTCTCACACAAAGGCAGTTTCTTCCCTTCCTGTGGAGAAAAATTAAGAAAATGGCAAAATACACAGCTAACTGTATGACTGCATGGTACTAATTATATAGAAACATAATTACAATAATGGTTGGAGAAGAAAGCAATTTGGTGTGTTGTGAAGAGTATTTCCCACTTCTTGTTCAATAAAACCTCAGAATTCTCATTGATGAGAAATAAAATATAAAATGGATGAAAAATATCAAATTTGTCATTGAAATAAAATATACTTATGGAAACCAATCTGAGACCAATGGTTGTATATGGACAGATACTGGGGTTGAAATGGGTCCATGACAAAGAAAGATCTCATAGCTATTATAGCTTTCTCACTTGGAGCTCTTATGTTCTGATGATTTGTGTTCTAATCTCTAGAAGAGAGAATTGATTTCAGCTCATTTTGCTCTGTCTTCTAGGCATCAGATCTATATCCGAATATCAATTATACATGCTAATGAGATGAGTCATGAAATGTTTCACCTATTAATAATCACGTGGATCCAATGTCAATTCTGCAAACTAACTGCATACCAACTTTACAGTATGTTCTAACCAAAAATCTGTACACACACCCCTACAATTCATGATTAAGAAAGGTGGTACTTGTTTTCCATGTTATTCTTTTCTTACAAATTACATTTCCTAGTCTCTTGAACAATGGGATACATAGGGTTCCTTCAGTTCTTATCTTGTCTACCCAGTCCCTTGGTCTTGATTTTGCATTTGACAAGCTGCCTACTCAGCCTGTCTCAATTCCCATCGGTAAAAGTAAGAACAGCATTGCAAACAACCCACTAGGCAACTGAGAAGAGGTTCTAATAAAGAACTTCAAGGAGTTTTCAACACTCATATTTGCATGGGTTCTAATTACCGGATAGCATTCAGGTGGGCCCAAGGATTAGATTTCAGAAGAACAACAGAGCAATAGCAGGGCGGGCAGTGAGCTCCACCTCTGCAAAGGCACAAGTGGGTTGAAAGTGTCCCTCAGTCCTGAAAGCCTTAGCACAAGCACTAGACACACCACCATGTGTCCAGATCAGGGGACTCATAATACGAAATTACAGAGGAAGGAAATTCAAAATTAACAAAGAATTTTTAAATAATCTTGATTGTTGTGGCATCACGCATATATATAAAGTGTAACAGGCATAATGAGAAAAGAAAATGGAACTCAATAAACAAAAATACAAAGTTATTTTGAAAAGTAAAGAGTAAATATTAATATAATGTACTTGATAAAAATCAATGATAAAATATTTATCAAAAATCAGTATTTTGGCTTCTTTCATTCTTCCGTGTAATTCATATGTACTGAACACCAACCATTTGCTAACGGCTGGTGAAACAACTGTAACGTACAGCTGAGGTCCTTATCTTATTGGAATGTACTCACAAGTAAAAGAAACAGCTCATTTTAGAATTTTAAGAAATAATTTTCTAGTGACTAAAAATATTAAATTAAAAAACATAAAAATAGTTCCCATCCTTAGCTATTGGTATTTTAAGTGACAAAAGCACATTAACATGCAGCACTTTCCTAAAACCAACTTTAATAAAACAAAAAAGTCATGATTTTTCTCTTTGAGATAAAAGACCCAGAGAAAATCCCAAAGAGGAAAACGTGTTATTTGCTGCAAACATTTGGTACAGGGGATGAGGTGGGATGGACGGTACCATGGCAGTCAGAGGTCTTCTACGTGAAAGACAACAAGCATGATTTCCTGTGATCCGTAATGCATACAGCAGTGACTTCTAGGAAACACGCCACCAAAACAAATATGTAGCATATGAGTTAAGAACATGGATTCTGCAGTCAGATTCCCTAGTTCTGAATGCTCACTTAGACACTTAGACTCTATACAACCTTTGACAAATAAACTCTGTATCTCAATTCCCTCACCAGTCAAATAGAAAGAGTTGTATATACTTGTGGTAGATGGGGAAAAATGCATATGAACCTTTACTCCCCTCTATATCCATTTTAGCTCCTCCCACCAAAAGGTGTAGCCCATCCCTCCCTCCCCTCAACTATAGGCTGGCCTTCTGACTCCTTTGGTCAACTGAATTCATTAGAAGTGACACTGCAGCAGTTTTAGTTCCAAGGCCAGGTCTCAAGGGAACCTGTTCTCCTCCACTCTCCCCCAGGCTCCTGCACCCACCTTTTTAATTTGATGCATCCAGCATGTCAACATGCTGCTGGCTGATGAGCAATCACATGGACCAGACCAGCGAGTTAGCACGGTGGTCCCAGTTGAGACTCCAGAGATATAACAAAGCTTAGATGAGATTATCAAAGCTTTATACCCAACCTACAGCTCACAGAAGACACATCAGCTGATGCACAGACTAGTGAATAACATTTAATGATTATGGCTTGAAACCATTAAGTTTTAGGGTGGTTTCTTATACATCAAAAGCTAACTGATACACATCAGATAGGGTTAATGTGAGGATTAAATAAATCCAAAATAGTGTCTGGCAATGTAGTAGCGTAAAAATGCATAAAATAAAGGATTATGAAATCCAACTATTTGATCATCATTTTTGCTCATAATTCTTCCCAATAGCATGGTGATTATTTTCACCCTTACTAATCACTTATAAGCAACTTCTCAAAGCTAGAAGTTCAGAAGTAAACCTGGGAAGTAAATTTATGAACATGTTTATAATACTCAGTAGTCCCATATTCCTCTTCTCTTCAAGCCAGCAGCATAAAGACAGTACTCTTTAGGGCCAGAAATTCATAGTGTTCTCTTGTGTTTAATAAACAATATCATTTTAATAGCTGCTTTAGCTATGTCACAATTGGTTTGTTCTTTGTCTTAAACCTTAACACTAACAACTGATACGTCATTTTCAGTCCATTGTGATTCAGGAAAATTGTTTTATGCATGTGCATGAGATGAACTGTGAATATCTTACCCAGTCAATTTTAAGAATTTCAATCCAACATTCTTATTTGTCTTTTATTAAACTTAGCTCTTGGGAGTTTCAAGACCTTTTACATTGTCCAAATGTCCTTTGGTAACTGCCACCCACATCTTTTTTTATGATATTGGTACTTTAGGTTAATGTTCATTTTCTAAGTAAAAAAATTATTGAAGAGAACACTGGTGTTTTTTCTCTGTGTATCTCTCTTTCTCTCTCTCAGAGAATGTAAGTGAATTTGAGGTGCAATTTTATTTCTCTGCCCAAATTAGTATACTTATTAAATGTAGAAATCTCACACCCAAATAAAGAACAGGCAAAGTTACTTTATTCTTTTAAAAATATCAATATCATCAATCATCATTTGCATGTACAGAAATAGCTGTTTCACTTCATATCAGATTCTATACATCTACAGCTGCAGGTCATCACACAAACAAAATATTTACTGCCCAAATAACAATGTTATTTGGGAATTTATAGACTTAGCGTGTAAAAACAATTTGTAATATTGGCATTGCAAATAATCTGAGCACCAGAATGCAATTTGTTTTTTAACATTTTTGAAAATCTTGTAAGTCTTATGGGATTTACAAACTAGTACGTCCTCACTCCAGAATTCCACGTGATTACACCACATTGAGACACATCTTCCACCTATTGTGAAAGGCAACAGGCTCGGGCCAACATTCAAAGTGCAGCCTTTCATGGGTTGGTGAAGAGCTGGGAGGACAAGTGACAGTCTTATATTGAATGAATTAAATGAATTAAAAAACTGATGTTCAAAGTAGTTAATGATTTACACAAAGTCACACCTTGGAAATCAGCGATAGAACAGGACTAGGTGCCAATTTTTATAACATCTCCTTTAAAAAATTAAATAATATGACAGTAGCATATTCAAGATTTATTAATTTAACACAGGTGTCAGTCCGAAACATAAGCCTGCTAACATTTTATATAGACCATTTTTGCTCAAAAATCACACACTAAATCTTTTTTGATTTTTCTGACCACCTTATCAGACATAATTTAGTATCTCTATTTTATAAATTATAAATTTGATGCTCAAGAAAGAAGGTTAAATTGGAAAAAGAGCTATTAAAGATGATCTCCTGCCCTGCAAAGTAATTCTTCATTTTGCAGAAAGAATTCTTTGCTGTGGAATGAAGAATTTCATTCAATGATAGCTCTCCTAGTACCAAAATTTTAAAATACAGTTCAATGTGTCCATAATGTTTCAGATAAATTCTTAAAGCATAAAGCAAGTGTTTCATTAGTAGCACCAGTTCATCTGGAGTTCATCCTTCATTTTGCCTTAAGCTTTTATCAACATAATTCTGAGATTCAAGAATAGTTGTATAACAGAATAGTTTACTTTTCTTTCTACATGTTTGCTTGTGTGTGTGTGTGTGTGTGTGTGTGTGTGTGTGTGTGTGTAGTTTTGTTCTGTTTTACTTTAAATGGATTTACCAGTCTTTTAAAGGGTCTGGGTCTACTTTGAACGAATGCAATCACTCAAAAAAACAGTATATTTATTTTTTAAAAACAGTGATGGAAAACAAAAAGACACAGGAAATAAAAAATAATTAGCTGGAAAAAGTGAAAAATTTATCCCATGAAATTCTAACAATTTTCAGCAAATAAGTTGCCTGCAGCCTGTAGCCGAGGTGAGCCTCACAAGCAACCTGTACTTTGTCAGTCCTCTGACCTAGGAGAGAAAGCCTTGGCAGCCTCTCATCTTGCAGACCTGTGGTCAAAAGGGTCAGGTGGAGAATTCTGAGTTCATTATGCAGATCCTAAAGAAGGGACGTCAAACTCATTTACACGGGGGGGCCACATCAGCCTCATGGTCTCCTTCAAAGGGCCCAATGTAATTTCAACTCTTTAACAGTTAAGGAGTAGTTACATTTATGCAGTCCTAAAATTATTTCAGCCCTTTGAAGGCAACCACAAGGCTGATGTGGCCCCCGATGAAAATGACTTTGACACCCCCGTCCTAAAGGTAGCAGAGCCTGACATGAAGCAAGGAGCTTCATGGAATCATAAAGATGACCTACGGCAAGCTCAGCTGCCATGGCTTTTCCCTTCCTGATAGTTGAGTGTCCTCATAGTTTGCATTTCACAGGACTGAGGAGCAGAGGCAAGAAGGCTCACACAAAGGCTCTTATGGAGCATTGTCAGAGGAGTTTTCCGTTGTTTTGGCTGACCACGCCAATATTTTACTTATGATCCTAGTGAGCTTTTCATCAAACTTAGTTAGGAATAGCCTAGTGCACAAGGTGACTGCCTAGTGAGGGGCCAGCATATGAGTGTACATACCATATACAAAGAGGAAACTAGTCATCAATGGATTCAATCCAAATAATTGTAACAGGTAGTAACTACAACAGCAGTGAACTATGAAAAGAACCCCAACAATTCCTAGAGTTTTATCACAGGGAAATATGTGTTTGTTAAACATTCCAAGAATATGATATATATTCATGGTTTGTAAAATCACCTTTTTCCCAGTACCTTATAAACTTCTCATGTGCTTGCATTAGATACTGGCTTATTTCCTCTTAAAGGTACCCCAAAGAAGCACATATAAATATCCAACATTTTTGCTGAGTTTAGCTCTTATACCTACTTGTAGGGCATTCATAGGTATGTGAAGATATGGTGTTTATTATAAGTGATAACTCTGAGAACTGGAAAATCTGGGCCCACAAAATACAAGGTCTGTCCAGTAAAAGTCCAGCCATTGTTAACATAAAAAGAATGTTTTTTTTAAATTTTTGTTTATTTATTTTTAGAGAGAGGGGATGGGAAGGGAGAAACATCAATGTGTGATTGCCTCTTGCACAACCCCAAATGGGGACCTGGCCCACAACCCAGGCATGTGCCCTGACTAGGAATCAAACCGGTGACCTTTTGGTTCACAGGCTGGCACTCAATCCACTGAGCCACACCAGCAAGAGCTAAAAAGAACGATTTGGGTGACACTGATGTAACCTGGCAGCCAAGGACAGTGAACTGGAATGTGTGTGAACGAACAATGACGACTTCACTGTACTAGCCAGTGGGGGCAGTAGGTGCCATTGAGTGAGCATGTGTACTCTGTGCCTGTTGCATTCAAAATGGCTGAGCAAGCAGAGCAAGAGTACGCATCAAATTTTGCTTTAAGCTTGAACATTCCTCCACGGAAACTATTTGGATGGTTCAGAAGGCTGCAGCTATGGGTAACGGGTGATTGGCAGCTTCATCACAATGCACCTACTCATGCATCCTGGTCTTGTGCAGAGTTTTTTGCATCAAATTTTGCAAAACATCAAATCACCCAGGTGACTCAGACCCCCTACAGCCCAGATTTGGTGCTCTGTAACTTCTGGCTTTTCCCAAAACTTAAATCACCTTTGAAAAGGAAGAGATTTCAGACCAGTAATGAGATTCTTGGAAATTCGATGTGGCAGCTGATGGCAATTGGGAGAACTGTGTGAGGTCCCAACACGCCTACTTTGAAGGGGACTGAGGTTTCATTGTCCTGTGTACAGTGTTTCTTGTCTCTTGTATCTTTTTCAATAAATGTCTCTATTATATGGCTGGATGCCTCTGGACAGACCTCACACACTCCAATACCTTAAAAGAATGCCTCTGTACCACAGCTAGATGGAATACTTTTGAAATCCAACTAAAAATTTTTCCTTCTGCCAAATCAATTATAAGATCACAACTAGAAACTCACAAAAGTAAACTGATTTACAAGAAGAAAAAGTAAGGTCTAAGGTCTTTTCTATATGTCATGCTTTCACCACAGAGACATTTAAGATTAAGGAAATTTATCTGGGCAAGAACGTATCACACACAACACAGGTTAAGCACTTACGTAACAGCTATCTTTATTAAAATAGTAAGCTAACTAATTATAGGAAAAAGTCTCAAAGAGAATGTTCCCTAAGGTGGTAATTAGGAAGCATAAGTATGCAACAAATTCTCTACAAATATAACAGTACTAACCTTGTCTTTTAGGGACATAAAATATGCATGTGTAAATTGTAGAACATTTATAGGTAATCTATAAACTTGCAAATAAGCTTTTTATTGGAATATTGAAAAGTGTTTAACATATATGGGGAAAAAAGCCAAAAATATTCATAGGATTTTAGGTTCCAGACTACATCTCTCTTCAGCATCTTAAGGTACCAACATAGTTAAGTCATGCAAGGGAGAGAAAAATCAATTAGTAGCCACTATAGAAAATGATTTAACAACAAGCCTTAAAACTATTGCAATTATTAATTATAAATTTGATCTTTACAGACTTCTTTCTTTTTTACTAAAACTACCAAAATTAAGCTCCTGA
>PVKU01014500.1:0-17258 GCA_004027475.1 Anoura caudifer | reverse complement strand
CGAGGGTCAGCTCTGCCACTGGAGGAGCTGAGGGGGGAGGAGGCCATCTGGAGCATGTCTAGGGCTCTCATCTGGATGCGAATTTTCCTGAGGAGCTCAGCTTCTGTGGAGAAAAACCAGGCTGGTGATGAGTGAGAAGGGACCGAGACTCATACCAAAATGTCTGGAGAACATTCCCTTTTTTAAACACTAGCAGTGAGGTGCTGGAGCCGATGGTTAACTTCTCAGGAATTTTGTGAGCCAGTTGACATCACATGGGAAGCCTGAAATTGGCCACGATAGGCATATTTATTCCATGGAAAATGGCAATCGCTACAAATCAGCTTGCTTTTTTTTTCCTGGAGAGATGGTTAATAATCGTTGACCAGAACACCACTGCCAGGGGCCAATCAGGTGGCAGAATCAGCTACCATCACATTCACTGAGTGCTTTCTATAGTTCCTTCTTCAGAGATGAGCAGGAAGAATGGTCCGTGGCCTGCTCCTCTCCCAGGACTCCCTGTCTTGGAGAAAACCCCGCCACCTACCCAAATGCCCAAGCCCATTGCCCCAGTCATTCTTGACTCCTCCCATCTCATCAGCCACCTGTTCTGCCGTCTCGTATCTCTTTAACCTGTCTTCAGTCCTCTTTTCATCATCCCTGCTCTTAATTTCATAATTTCTTTAACTAAGTTGTTGAAATAGCCTCCTGTTAGATCAAAGTCCCTCCGGTCTTGCACCTCCCCCTTTCAGCATCTCCACAGCAACCAGAGCGATATTCCTGAGCTGCAAATCTGGTCATGCCCACCCTACTGAAACCCCCCAGTGGCTCCCCCATGTCCTTAGGTGAAGTCCAAACTCTCTCCCATGGCCTGCTAGGCCCCAGGTGTGGCCTGCGCCTGCCTCTTGCCTCCCCATGCTCCCTCTTCTCTCTCCCCCTCTACCTTCCCATCCCCCAGAGGGGCTCAGCTTTCTCTTACCTCCCTGCTATAGCTGTGCCTGGTGCAGTCTTCCTCCCTCTTCATCAAATTCATACAGCTTGTCCTTCAGGGTCAGCCTCAGTGCTTGCTTTCTCTGGGACCCTAACTGTCCACCCCTCACCATACCCTAGGTTAGGTCCCTCTGTTATACAGAACCCTCTGGCTTCCTCCTGTAATCCTTGCAAATGGCTCATCACAGTTGTGATTATGAGTCTGTAATCTGTCTCCCCGCCATGTGTCCATGCAGCCTAGAACAGTGGCATGGACCTGGGGCATGGACATGTTACTGAACAAGCAAGAAAGTCTGAGTCACTTATTCGAGCTACAAGTCATGAAATGAGCACCTCACCAGGATGAGGGAGGGGTGAGGGCTTTCCTCAGGGCCAGCTGGCTAGTGGTGGCACTGCTCTAAGCTGGTTACTGGCTGTTTCACTGGCTCTCTGCTCTCACATGTGTGCTGCTGCGGAGGCTTTGCATCCACTCACTGAGGGAGAGGTCAGCAGGACAAAGCTGTGGGGCCCTGCAGGACCTCTCCTCGTTCCTTGCCCCTTGCAGGGCTCCCCCTTAGAGAGACAGACCCAACCCTATGCTCTGGCCTGCACTGAGCATGGGTTCTAGTAGGTCGGCCTGAACAGTTCATCTCCAAGTCAGGCTGAACCCCGAGCCTGACTAAATCCCCAGGGCACCCCCAGGCAGGCAACAGCAAGGGGACAAGGATGTCTTTACCCTGGAGTTTGTCCCCAAGCGCTGGCTCCAGAATGGACTTGGGGATCCTTCTGGTGGCCTTCTGCTTGGAGACCTTGGCCTTAGCGGTGGTGGCCAATTCCTTCTGTTGAGTGGCTTTTCGCTGCTCTTCCTTCTCCAGGAAGCTGAAGGGTTTTAAAGAAGAGAGGAGCAGTTCCTTCCTCTTCTGGATCCCTTCCTGCCTTCGGGCCTCATTACGCTCCATGATTTCCTGGTAAAGGGGCAAGTAGACATGCGCAGGCACCGGTTGTGCCCGGAACTGCCGGTGGCACTCAGCCTCCTCCTGGCCCTGCTTCTGGGCCTGCTGCCTCTCAGGCTCAAAGGAGGCTGGTGAGGCCAGCCACTGGGCCTTTCTCTGGGCTTCACGCACTGTCATACGGAATGGCTGAGGGACAGTGATGGAAGATGCCCAGGAGCTGATGCTTCTGTGCTGGGAAGGAGGCCTGGAGCCTGCAGGTGCCTGGGACTGAAACTTGGGAATGTCGGAGGGTATGTTGCTCAGGGAGCTGCAGCGTCGTGTGGAGCTGCACCTGGAGGGAGAAAGCAGTTGCCCTGGGCTTGGAGGACTGGGCAGCCAGGAGGCCTGGCTCCTCCCAGATCCTCCTCCCTGCTCTACCCTAGTCTTCCCTTCCAGCAGGCTGCATCTAGCTTCTCAGCCTAACATCACAGACCCATAGGCCTCTAAGCCTTTGCCTTTGTCAACCTGTCCTTCCTCCTTCCCACAGGCCATCTAGCAGCCTTAGTAAGTAGTTTCTTCTCAAAAGTGATCCAAGGACTTCCGGCCAAGATGAAGGCATAGGTGGACACACTGTGCCTCCTCGCACAACCAAAATTAAGGACAACAAAGATTTAGAAACAACAAAACAAGCAGAACTAACAGAAAATTGAACTGTACGGAAGTCCGACAACCATTCATCCAGACCAGCAAGAGGGGTAGAGTCACAGCAGGAGGGAGCTGAAGTTGGCAGACCTGGGCATGCAAGGAGCCCCAGGCATGCAGGTGGTGGCTAGCAGACCCTGGGCGCAGGGTGGCAATGGGCAGACCCAGTGAGGCTGAGCAAGGTGGCTGGCTGACCAGGAGGTCCTACATTTGCGCGCAGATAATCCAGGTGAGAACGGGGAGTGAGACAGACCTAGCAACCCAGGGCCCCAGTGCTGGGAAATAAAACCTAAAAACGCTGATTGAAAACACTTGTGGGGGTTGAGGTGCCAGGAGAGACTCCCAGCCTCACAGGAGAGTTCGTTGGGGAGACCCACAGGGTCCTAGAATGTACACAAGCCCACCCACATGGAAATCAGCACCAGAAGGGCCCAATTTACTTGTGGAAATCGGCGGAATACAAGAAAGGGACTGAAATATGAGAGAGAACACGGAGCAAGAGCCACTGTTCCCTCTCGGACCCCACCCCCACATCCAGCATCACAATCCAGCGACTGGGCTGCCCCGCCCTGGGGAACACCTAAGGCTCCACCGCTTGCTACATAACAGGCGCGACCAGACCAAAACAAAAACAAAAACAACAACAAACCCCCAAAACCCCAAAAATGGCTCAAATGGGAGTACAGATCAAAGCTCCAGAGCCAATTCATCTAAGTGACCAAGAGATAGCCAACCTGTCAGATGCACAGTTCAAAGCACTGGTGATCAGGATGCTCACAGAATTGGTTGCTTTTGGTCACAAATTAGATGAACAAATGAAGGCTACACTAAGTGAAATGAAGGAAAACGTACAGGGAACCAATAGTGATGGGAGGAAAAAATGGGACTCAAATCAATGGAGTGGACCAGAAAGAAGAAAGAAAGAACCAAACAAACAGAAAAGAATGAAGAAACAAGAATTCAAAAAAATGAGGAGAGGCTTAGGAACCTCCAGGACATCTTTAAAAGTCTCAACATCCAAATTATAGGGGTACCAGAAGGGGAAGAGGAAGGGCAACAAGTGGAAAACTTATTTGAACAAATAATAAAGGAGAACTTCCCCAATCTGGCAAAGGAAATAGACTTCCAGGAAGTCCAGGAAGCTCAGAGAGTCCCAAAGAAGGTGGACCCAAGGAGGAACACACCAAGGCACATCATAATTACATTAGCCAAGATGAAAATGAAGGAGAGAATTCTAGAAGCAGCAAGGGATAAGGGGACAGTCACCTACAAAGGAGTTCCCATCAGACTGTCAGCTGATTTCTCAAAAGAGACCTTCCAGGCAAGAAGGTCTGGAAAGAAGCATTCCAAGTCATGAAAGTCAAGGACCTACATCCAAGATTGCTCTATCCAGCAAAGCTGTCATTTAGAATGGAAGGGAAGATAAAGTACTTCTCAGATAAGGTCAAGTTAAAGGAGTTCCTCATCACCAAGCCCTTATTATATGAAATGTTAAAGGAACTTATCTAAGAAAAAGGAGATAAAAAATAGGACAGTAAAAAGACAGCAAACTCACAGATATTAACAACCACACCTAAAACAAAAGCAAACTAAGCAAACAGATAGAACAGGAACAGAAACACAGAAATGGAGATCACATGGAGGGTTAGGAACAGGGGAGTGGGAGGAGGAGAGGGGGGAAAAGGTACAGAGAACAAGTAGCATAGATGGTGGGTAGAAAACAGGGGGAGGGCAAGAATAGTGCGGGAAGAGTAGAAGCTAAAGAACTTATGACACATGGACATGAACTAAAGGGGAGAATGTGGGTAGGAGGGGGTGTGCAGGGTGGAGGGGAATGAAGGGGGGAATGGGACAACTATAATAGCATGATCAATAAAATATATTTAAAAGCAAAAAAAAACCAAGAAACAAAAAAAAGGTGATCCAAGAATTGCCATTTTGCACTCAGATTTATTTTCATATGGGGGACAGTGTAATGGTGCAGAGCAGGGCTTAAGAGTCAGACAGAGCCAGGTTCAAATCTTGCTTCAAAACATTACCAGCTGCATGACCTTGAGCAAGGTTCTTTTGGAACCTCAATTCCTCATCTGCAGAATGACAAAAATAACGGCTACTTAAAGGGTTATTGGGAGAAGAAAATATATATTAAATGAGATAAAAAGTACACATACATTTAAGAGGGGCTGGCCAAGGTAAATGTACCTTGTTGTCATTCTCAGGGAAGTAGAGTGTTGGGAAAGGCATTACTTAAGCAATTCCAACGCTTCAAGTAACTGTTACCCAAGGTGATCGAGAACTGCTGGGTAGGAATCAGAACACATGTTTGGACCCGAAAGCTGACTCTGCTGGAGCCTGGATAAGTGGCAACTTGCGGAAATGGTCTTTACTGAGGAAGAGGAAAGTGACTTGGGCAGGCTGGACCTTGAGGCAGCTGTTGAACTGCAGTGCCTTACCTCAGAGCCAGGGGGTCCCGAGCCTGTGGCTTCCCCCTGCCTTTGTCTCGGAAGAAACTCTCCAGGTCCTCATCATCTTCAGAGAGGCTCTCATCAGTGTCTGGCTCAGACTCATGAGGGGATTCTGACAGGCACCACCTGTGTTTCTGCGTTAGCGCTTGCAGGGTCTCGTAAAAGCTCCCAGTTGAGTCAGGAGAAGTACAATCTGTCTCTTCTAGGCTGAGGAACTCATCAAGTTTGCCAGCCCTCGGCAAAACCAGCCCATTCCCAGATAGTTCCTCTTCTGTCTCTGTGTCTGAGGAGGATTTGGGGGAAGATATCTAAAATGAAATAGAATAGACTGGGGTCAAACTATAATTTCAAATGTAGTCAAAACAGAACTGTTAATTTCACCTTGAATAAGCCTGTGTATTAGGGACGTGGGAGGAACAACGTAAAATGTGTTCATTGGTCTAAAGAAATTTCTCAAATTGGTGTATGGAGTATGCTTGGTTGTAGGTATCAACCCCAAGAAAGAATGTAACTGCCAAGAAGGACTCCTTGTGGAGAACTGGGCTCAAATTCATAACCAGAGTGTAGCAGCCATTGTTTACAGAGATGCACACTGAGTATCAGGGAAAAGCTGCAGACTGAGCTGCCTGCACTGTGTCTGCCATCCGAGCTGACCCTTATAATAGTGCTTCTAGGACTGTAATTCAACCAATGGGCTGAAGACCTACCCCATCCAATTGGAGCTGTGCAACTATACGCTTATTTACATATTTACTGACCCATCATAAGAGGTGAAATCTGTGGACTAATCAAACTGTGTACACTTGGATTCCTCACTTGCACAAAAACTGATCAATCAGGGACCAGGGGGAAGACCCTCCTCTATATAAGCCAGCGTTGCCCAGGTTTGCAAACTGAGCTGCAACACTTGAGCTGTTTTACTGAATGAAATCTCTCCTGTACTGCACCCCAAATTGGGAACTTCTGTTGGCATTGATTTGTGGCAGTGATCTTAGGTTGGCAAAGGACGGGAAAAAGAGAAGCAAAGAGCTAAAGTTGGGTCCCTGCTTCACGCAGCGCGATGAGCATTTCCAGAGCACCCACCTACTCTGTACCATGTGCATTCTGCCCCCCGTGCTCCAGGACTCCTACCCATGACGCTGGCCACACTTTGGGCCCTGCCTAACTTGGGTTTTACCAACTTTTGCCATCCCCCTCATGCTGTTTCCCCCATCTACACTTCTGCTTTCCTCACATTCTAGCTGATTTCCACTGTGTCACTAGGAGTGGATAATTAACAGGAGAGACCGTGTGGCATAGCTGAATGAGCAATGTCCTAGAATGTGGGAAACCCAACTGGGTTTAATTTATTCAGAAAATATGTATCAGGTGATTACTGTGTACTAGGCATTATTCTGAGAACAAGACAAGGTCCCTACTCTCAAGAATTTTAGTGAAAGGAGATAGATGCTATAAGTGAAAGCCGTAAAACTGAGATTACAGAGTGACAGAGTGGATATAGGAAGCTTTCTTTATAGGATGGGCTACAAAAGCCCATCAGATAAAGACTACATATATCTATGTAACGATGGAGATATATTGTGATACGTGTATACTTGAACTATAATCAGAGTTGGGTTTATTAATTTGCTGCAGTAAACCATGGAAAATGATAGACAACGTGGGAGGGGGTAGCTTTCAGGGTGGGAGAGGGGCTTCTCCTAGGGTTAGACTGTCCTGGATAATTCTGATGAGAGTTAGGGGAAGCAGGGATCTACTCTGGGTGAATGCTGTCATGAAGAGGGCATAGTTTAGTAAGTGGACAATTGAGCAATTTTTATTTGAAAGGTGACAAGAATAAAGTGGGGTTGGTTAAACAACTGATAAGGGTTCTTAGGCATCTCACAAGTCTCCGGTGGTCCAATGAGAAACACCATTTCCTGCTGATCTTGCCAATGGCCTCATCTGTGTCTATTACGGTCTGAGTTGTCCTTTCTCAGCCCCAGGATGATTTTTACTTTCTCACTGTGGAGGAGTTTTGGACTGACACCTGACTGATGAGAAGGAGCCATCCTTACTCAGATCTGGTGTGAGTGGTTTCTGGGTCCCAGGAACCTTAAAGACCTCGAGGTGGAGACCTGAGGCAGGAACAAACTTGACTGTTGAAAGAGGGCTAGGGTGGCTGGAGACTGTGGCACAAGATACCCTCAGACAGACCTGCGCAGTGGCGCTAGGACAGGACTAGAGGTTGACTGACTGCAGCTGAAAACCAGCTGCAGCAGGCTGCTGCAGGCTTCCAGGTGACCTTGGTAATGATTTTACTGGGTTCTCTAAGGTCCAGCTCTAATGCTGAAAAGAGCGCTGGACTCTGAGTCAAAGGTATGTGTGTGTGCTCTAGCCCTCACTCTGCTACCGAAGAGCATATGATCTTAGGAAAATTTCCTTTTTTAAATGACATTATTGAGATATAATTCACATAGCATGAAATTCATATTCACTTATTTAAAGTGTGCAACGGGTTTGAGTATATTCAGACTTGTGCAGCCATCACCACAACTTTAGAACATTTTAATCACCCCAAAAGAAACCCTACACCACGTAGCAATCACTCCCTGTTTTTCCAACCCTCCCAACCCTTCCCCACCTCGCCTTCCTCCTCACTCCACACTCCCCGACCATCCCTAAACAATCATCACTCTCCTTTCTGTTTCTATGGATTTGGAGGCAAATTTCTTAATTTCTCTGAGCCACAGTTTTCTCTTCTACAAAATGGAGACAACAATCGTACTATTAGGCCTAGGGTAGCTGAGAGGAGAAGCGAAAACTGAGAGGGCCATTGATTGCTATGGTTCTACAAAGAACCTGACATAAGGCTCACAGAAGTTCCTAAACGCTGCTAAAGCTAATCCCAAGCCCCTCGGGGGCACGCCCCTGCCATCTGTCTCCAAGGCAACATCAAACAGTTTCCTCTCCCGGATCCCTTTCCGCCGCGCATATCTGATTCCTCCCTTTCTCTTACCCTCCTCACCTGAAGGCTCCGAGCGCCGCCAGAAACTCCCGCGGGCCTCCCCACGGTCATCTTCTCCGTGAGGCACAGACACAGACAGAAGCGTAGGTGGCAACAGTAACTGCGGTGGCTGCGCTAGCTACGCGTTAAGCGCCTCCCCTTTCTTAGTTTTGGGTTCTGATTGGCTCCCAGGCGGAAGCATTAACCAGTCCCCTGCCCAGGGAGCCTCCAAGCCATCCCGCCCAAGAAGACAAGGATCGCTTTCCGATTGGCCTATTCTCTTTGCCCGTTCTGTTTCCGGTCTGAGACCCGAGGGGCTGAGGCGGCCAGTGATTGGAGGGCTTTCCTCTGGCAATGCTGACCAGCAGAGTGCCAAGTGTGGCGGGAGTCAGCGCCATGGCGCCTCTGTTGGCCATTAGCCGGTCGGGGGCAGCTACCTGGAGAGGCCCTCAGGTCTCCTGTCGGAGGTGGGCCGGCGCCCTGGCAGACGCCGTGTACGATGTGGTGGTGTCGGGTGGAGGCCTGGTGGGCGCCGCCATGGCCTGTGCCTTGGGTAAGCGCATCCAAGGCCAGTAGGGTCGGGGAGCGGGGCCGTGGAGGAGCGGTGAGGATCGTGGGAACCCTTGCAGTGTTTCCAAAGTCTGAGTGTTGTGGATTTTGTGCCCCGTTTCCTCCAGAGAAGCTCCAGGCCCCAGGGCAGGCTTTTGGTTCTTAGGCGTTCTGAAGGGTCAATAGTGGGAGGAAGCTTAGGAGTCCTTGCACCTTGTAAGGAAACAGAGCTGCTCAGGGTTATTTAGTTACGGGCACTGTGGGAAGCAGTCAGGAATTGTTGCATAGGGTTAGGTGCTTTTTGTTTTTTTAACAGCTTCATTGAAATGTAATTTGCATACCATAAAGTTCACCTACTTAACCACCTTTTTTTAATGTATTGATTTTTAGAGAGAGAGATGGGAAGAGGGAGAGAAACATCGATTCGTTGTCACTTACTGATACATTTATTTGTTCTTCTGTGCCCTGACTGGGGATAAAACCTGCAACCTTTTTGGTGTGCAGGACACTCTAAATCAACTGAGCCACCTGGACAGGGCCAGGTGGGGCCTGTTACTAACAGATACCTCCTGGGATGGGGATCTGAAGACACTTTGAGAATGAGAGCCACTGAAAAGAGTTTAAGTGTCTTGTAATGACTTTACCTATTAACTTTTTATACAATCCTATACACCTTTCATAGGCAGTCACTGTGTGTGTGTGTGTGTGTGTGTGTGTGTGTGTGTGTGTGTGAGAGAGAGAGCGGAATCTCGTAATCTCATCACATCTTTTCCTCCCTTTTTGGCAGCAGCAACTTATTGCTTATTTTTTCACCTATATCCCCTGAGACACTGTGGAGGGACTGACTGTAATATGCTGCGGACACCAGTGATGGACTCCCCAACTCTCCTTTTTCCTTCTGTATACAGTGTTTCAGGACCAGACTTGTAGGCACAATTGTCTTATTTTTTGCTCCCCTTTTCTTTTATAGAT
This sequence comes from Anoura caudifer, assembly GCA_004027475.1. NCBI lineage: Eukaryota > Metazoa > Chordata > Mammalia > Chiroptera > Phyllostomidae > Anoura > Anoura caudifer. The sequence continues at coordinate 7,704 of PVKU01014500.1, read as the reverse complement.
GCTAGTTCTTTATCCTTGATTCAACATTGAGGCTACAGCGAATTTTGCTTTTTAACTACATTGTTCTGTGGAACAGGATTTGCAACTTTCAGCGATGTAATACTTTGGAGTTTGGAAATACCTGATGTCTAAATACTACAGTTTTTCTGTTTTTTTTTTTTTTTTTTTTTTTTTTTTTTTTTTTTTTTTTTTTTTTTTTTTAACTTCATTCTTCCTCTCTAGGCAATTCTATTGGCTCGTTACGGGTTTTGCCATAATTTGCTTCTTTGCAGATGGCAGATGTTGGACTGTCCGCAGCAGCCTTACATTGGTTGACAGCGTGATAGCGTGATTTGCGGGTTGAAATGGTGGTACAGTGTATGTTATTGCTTAGGGCTCTGTGTAGTGTTTCCTTTTTGTGTGCCCTGTAAGAAATTTGTATCCAGTTTGTTGCTTCTCTTGGAAATGAAAAAAAGTTAAATTTTTGATTTTCCTAAAATAATACAAACTTTCTCTTTCTTCTTTTTTTAGGATATGATATTCACTTTCATGATAAGAAAATCTTGTTGCTAGAAGCAGGTCCTAAGAAAGTATTGGAGAAATTGCCAGAAACATACAGCAATAGGGTCAGCTCCATTTCCCCTGGCTCAGCAACCCTTCTCAGTAGTGAGTAGAACCTCCTCTCTCATAGAACCAATCTCCTGGCTCTCTTGGCTTTCCAGTGTGCTTTCCATAGGGCGGAGTCACCAGAGCATCTGGTGAGGAGGGAGCCCACTGGCCCCCTCCTCGGGTGAGAGATGGGTGAGAGAGAGGGGTAGGGGATTGGTAGTCTGGTGCATAGTTGAAGATGAAGACCTCTGAAATTGTTAATGTGCCAGCTCCCAGTTTGAGGGAGACACCTCTGGATATGTGGGTCCATCATGTTGACTTGTAATGGGTCGTTATGAGTTGGTGGAACTAAAACTATATGAACTAATGATGACCATTTGCTTCCAGTAGCAGTGCTCTCTTCCTTCCCAGAATTGGCCCTCTAGGGCGCTAGAGAGCCTGCGTAATAAATGCTTTTGGGGTGGTTGTCCAGCCTTTTGTTGTCTCTGGGCCACACTGGAAGAAGAAAAGTTGCCTTGGGCCACACGTTAAATACATTGCAACACGTAATCACAAAAAAATCTCATAATGTTTTAAGTAAATTTACGATTTTGTGTTGGGCCGCGTTCACGCCATCCTGGGCCACAGGCAGCCCGAGAGCTGTGGGGTGGACACCCCCCAGAGATGGAGATGCACGTGTGCACACAGACCAGTTGTTAGCTCATTGTCTTAGGTCTCTGCCAAATTTCCTCCCCCAGGGCGTCCAGTCTAGGGCCACCCTATCTAAAACGTGGACTCCTGTATCACTCTAGCCCCTTATACCGCTTTGTTTTTCTTCATGACACTTACTACTACCTGACATTGTGTTATGTGTTTGTTTCTTAGTACAAATAATAAACTACATTGTCAGCTACAGAGGGGTGGGGAGTTTGTCCATTGGGTTTCCCGCTTTTTGCTCAGTACCTAGAATTGTATCCGGCACAGTGAAGGGGCTCCATAAACACTTCCTCGGTGAACGAATCACCACAGTGCCATGGAGTTCAACACAAAATGGAATTTATCCATAGAGTTTGTAACTTCCATAGGGTGACAAAGAAAAAACAATATGTCTTTAGCTTTTCTGTTTATTTCCTCATTTTATTTATTTATTTTTAGAGAGAGGGGAAGGGAGGGAGACAGAGAGGGAGAGAAACATCAGTGTGTGGTTGCCTCTTGCATGCCCCCTAACTGGGAACCTGACCCGCAACCCAAGCATGTGGGTTTAATGATCATGAAAGCTGCGTCTTTTTTCATACTGTATAACCTGAACTGGGGGACAGAGTAGCTTAGCTCCGACCATCAAACGGGACAGAAGTGGAGAGTATTTCTCTGTTATGGAGAACACCAAAAACAACCTCTAACTTAACAAGATGGAGGGACAAAGGGGAGCCCGGGCAGGATGCTGTGGCCTCTATATAGATCCTTTCTTTTGCAGGTTTTGGTGCCTGGGACCACGTCTGCAACATGAGATACAGAGCGTTCCGGCGAATGCAGGTGCTCCCCTATCCCTATTGGCAACATAGCTTGGTCTGTCTTGTGTTAAAATACTGGAGTCCACATTCTCCAGGTTTTCTGCGAATGTGGGAAGAATCAGACAAAGTTCACACTCAGTCTAAGGAAGTGGAGGGAAGCACTCCCAAGAGAATTTTCTTCTCCCCATATATCATGCCTGATGGACTGACAGACTGTGATTTTCCCGCTTGTGTCACTTGGGAAACCAGTCCTCTGTTTCTTGATGGAGTACTGTGTCCTTTTCTATGGGCTGTAACACAGACCTCGCCTTTGTGTCCCCAGGTGTGGGATGCCTGCTCAGAAGCCTTGATCATGTTCGATAAGGATAACTTAGATGACATGGGCTACATCGTGGAGAACGACGTCATCATGCACGCTCTCACTAAGCAGCTGGAGGCCGTGTCAGGTGAGGCGCCCACCCCTCCCATCTTCCTTTCGTTCTCTGGAGGGTGTACCGCTTTAGGATTATTCTAGGACTTACTGGAAGAAACATCCCTGTTACAGATACTGAATGCCCACCACAAGGAAACATTCTGGTACTTCTGTCAGGGTTGTTCTTTTTCTCTTTTCTTATTTTTCTTTTACAGAATTTACATACCCTAAAATTTACCCATTTTAAGTGTTTGACAGTGTTTATTACATGTATAGAGTGGAGCCACAATCACCACCATATTATTTTAGGACACTTCGTTACCTCAAAAGGAAACTTCACGCCCATTTCTGAGACTCCGCAGCCCACGGCCCCACCTGTCCACTTTCTGCCTGTTAGGGCTTGCTTGCTCTGGACATGCACAGAGACAGACTTGCACCGTGGGTGTTCCTCTGCGTCTGACTTCCCCCGCAGACTGTGTCTGCAATTTACTCATGCCGTAGCCTGTGTTGGCGCTCCGTCGACTGTGTTCCATAGCGTGGGTGGACCGCGTCTATAGACCGCGTCTGTGTATCCATCCCGTGGCTGGCGGACATTCGGGTTGCTTCCACTCTTCGGTGATTGTGAATAGTGCTGCGAACATTTGTGTACAGGTGTTTGTGTGGACGGAAGCTTTCGTTTCTTCTGGGTGAATACTCAGGAGTAGAATTGCTGCTTATATAATAATGCTGTTTAACATTTTCATAAACTGTGAAACTGTTTCAAAGAGGCTGCACCATTTCACTTTCTCACCACCAGTACCGGGTGGGCAGAAGTAGGTTTGCAGTTGTATGTGAAACAGTTTATTCTTGTGCTACTAATTATTGTATTATTTTCCATACGAACAACTGTATACCTACTTTTGCCCCACTCTGTATATAAGGGTTCCATTTTCTTCGCATACTCACCAATATTTACTTTCCCCGCCCTTAATTTTTTTTTTAATTGATTTTATAGAGAGAGAGAGAGGAAGGAAGAGGGGAAAGGGAAGGGAGAAGGAGAGACACTGATTTGTTGTTCCATTTATTCATGCATTCAGTGGTTGATTCTTGTATGTGCCCTGAGCAGGGATCAAACCTGTAGCTCTGGCCTATCGGGATGGTGCTCTAACAATGGCGCTACCTGGCCCAGGCCCTCCCCCTTCTTAAAAAAAAATTATAGCCATGCTGGTGGCTGGGGACTGGTCTCTCATTGTAGTTTCAATTGTATTTCCCTTATGACTAATAATATTGAGCATCTTTCATGTGCTTAGCCATTTGTACAAGTATGTCTTTGGAGAAAGGTGTATTCATAATCTTTTGCCCATTTTAAAACTGGATTATGTATCTTTATTTTTGAGTCGTAAGAGTTTTTTATATATTCTGGATATAAATTCTTTCTTTGATACATGATTTGCAGATATTTCAGGGTTCCAGAGAGAAAAATATTGCAAGCAATTGAAACGCTTCTTGCTATGAGATAGTAGTTCTCACCCATGTGATGAACTTCTTTGCAGTTTTTCAAGATAATTTAGATCTAATATTTAGTAATTTAGAAATGTGTCCCATAATATATTGGTGAAAAATAGCATGTGTTGCGTGCTCCCATTTGTGTGCATGAGAGTGTGTGCGTGCATATACACCCATGGGAAATTGTTTGGAAAGCTATATTGACAAAGCTTTAACTGGAGTTGTCTCTGAATGGTACAATTGGGGGTGACCCCTCCACCCCCGTTTTAAACTGTTCTGTGTGCAGACTTTCACAGTGAGCACATCTTTTTTATGATCAGATAAGTGGGAAGAAAAATCTCATGAGACTGGTTGAGCCTGTGGTGTTTCCCCTGTTTTCTCCAAGAGCAAGAGCACACGTGGGCTCCCTGAGGGTAGAGTGAGCTAGAGGCGCTGGAGGGGGCAGTGCCTGGGCCAGGCTGGTAATTCACCGAGAGCTTGCTTTCTGTTTTGACACTGATCCATCCGTCTGCGTTTTGTTATTTATCAGCTCTCAGGCTGTAGCATCGATCAATGAGGGGATTTTTTTTGGTTTGGTTTGGTTTTATATCTTTCTTGTTTAGGAGTAAACGACAAGAGACAGCTGTCCTAGGGCCATGCTTCAGTTTGGTTAAGGTTTTTCCTCAGCCTGTGTGGGCTGCCTTTCTAATGCTTTGTTTTCTCTCTTCTGACCTCCCTAGACCGAGTGACTGTTCTCTACAGGAGCAGAGCCACCAGCTATACCTGGCCTTACCCCTTGTCCATGGCAGACTCCAGCCCTTGGGTCCATGTTACCCTAGGTGATGGCAGCACCCTCCAGACCAAATTGTTGGTAGTTGAAGATTCTTATTTCACCAGGGGTCTTGCGTGTCCACACCTTATCCTCAATTCTGGGATCTCTAGTTTTACACCTAAGCCAAAGTTGATGTTAATTTTAGACAAAGCTTTTGGTTATAAGGACCAGTACCCACTAAGCCAGCTCAAGTTAAGATGGTCTTGTTGTAAATCCTGTACAGGACGCATTCTCCTGGACCATCTTAGGTCATGAAATAAAGGACAGCTGGCCTCACAGGGACAGAAACCAGAGTGTCAGAAATTGAGGTGTTCCCTCTCCCTCTCGGGAGTCCTGTAAGTTCCTCATCTCCTTGCATCTTCCATGTTTTTCTCTCTCCTCGTCAGCTTCCCCCTTCCCTGGGCAGCCTTTCCTCACCTCCCATCAGGACTGTTCAGCTCAAGGCCTGCCTGTTGCTTTCTAGCTCAAATAGCAAGAGGACTTGGCTGAGTTTCTTTAACCTGTGGCTGGCACCTCATGGATCAGATGTCCAGCTGCCATCTGTTGGCTGAGGCTGGGGTCCTGTGTGTAGGGCTCCCCTTCGGAGGCTGTCAGTGAGGCAGATGCGATAAAGTGGCCTGCCACAGACGGGCTTGCCCACAGTTGGAACTGGAGAAATCTTTGGGAGGCAGAGTCAAACCTCTAGAACAGTTACATCTATTAAAAGATTTTCAGACTTAGCAGGCTCTTGTGTTCGCACAGATTGGTGCAGATGGTCACAACTCAGCGGTGCGGCAAGCTGCAGGAATCCAGAATGTTAGCTGGGACTATGACCAGTCTGCTGTGGTGGCTACTCTGCATCTGTCAGAGGTCAGGTCCCAAGCCCGCCGTCGGGGGCCCTGTGGGTGTTTAACGTGCACTTCTCACGAGACCTGTTTTCTCCGTGACAGGCCACAGAGAACAATGTAGCCTGGCAGAGATTTCTTCCCTCCGGGCCCATCGCTCTGCTCCCGGTAAGAAGTCCTTCTAGCCAGTCTGCTTAAACACAGCCGGCCTTCCTCTTTTCAGGACTGCATTTTCTCTCAGTCTTGTTCAGGCGGATTGCCCCAGGGTAGCTTTACTTCCCCTTCATACCTTTAGGCCCGAGAATGTGCACGAACAAAATTTTAGCCCTTAGTGTTGGTGTTGTTCTCTTGAGACAGCTCACAGACACCTTGAGTTCCTTGGTTTGGTCCACATCCCATGAACATGCCGCAGAGCTGGTCAGCATGGATGAGGAAACCTTCGTGGATGCCATCAATTCCGCCTTTGTGAGTGTCAGCTTGTCCACCTGGTGATGTGTTGCAGGGGTGGGCACAGGAAGGTGGTTTAGAGTAGGAAGAAGAAATAGCCAGCCAGCTCCCCTTTTGTCATTGGAAGGCTGGGTGTGGATTCCATGGATCATCAGTGCCTTGTGCACTCTTTTGAGAGTCGCGCGTTGTTGTTACGCCAGTTGAAACCGCTACCCTGGTGGTAGTTAGCATTGGCCTTTTTTGAAGCTGTAACACTTGGATAATCTTGATCAGCTCTTAGGTCCCAGGTACCTGAACCTTTGAAGCCGATTTTGTCAGAGGGTTTTGGAGACAGGCTGAGCATATTTCACTAGGGAGCTTAAGAGTAAGCTTTAGATTGACATGGGTGTAGTACTGGTACTAACAGTAATCTGAACAATGGAAATACTCTCATCAGCCTCTCAGGGGTCAATTATAATAGTAAAAGTCTAAAGACTTGAGATGAGAGACTATGTACAATGCTTGCAATGTACCTTGTACAATATAGATGCTCAACAAACAGTAATTATTCTCTAGTAATACAGTTTTTACATAATATGGCACAGTATTTTTGGAGTTTGCTATATTTATCTAAATTCACTAATAGTAAATTGGTAACACTTATTGAGCAATTACTATGTGTCAGGCACTGGTGAAGAATTTCACTTGTGTTTTGTGTTTTTTTGTTTTCTTTTTTATATTTTATTGATTATGCTATTACAGTTGTCCCATTTCTCTCCATCACTCCCCTCCACCCTACACACTCCCCCACCCACATTCCTCCCCTTAGTTCATGTCCATGTGTCATAAGTTCTTTAGCTTCTACTTTTACCACACTATTCTTGCCCTCCCCCTGTCTATTTTCTGCCCACCATCAATGCTACTTATTCTCTGTACCTTTTTCCCCTCTCTTCTCCCACTTCCCTGTTGCTAACCCTCCATGTGATCTCCATTTCTGTGGTGCTGTACTTGTTCTAGCTGTTTGCTTAGTTTGCTTTTGTTTTAGGTGCGGTTGTTAATATCTGTGAGTTTGCTGTCTTTTTACTGTCATATCTTTTATCTTCTTTTTCTTAGATAAGTTCCTTTAACATTTCATATAATAAGGGCTTGGTGATGAGGAACTCCTTTAACTTGACCTTATCTGAGAAGTACTTTATCTTCCCTTCCATTCTACATGAAAAGTTTGCTGGATAGAGCAATCTTGGATGTAGGTCCTTGCCTTTCATGACTTGGAATACTTCTTTCCAGCCCCTTCTTGCCTGGAAGGTCTCTTTTGAGAAATCAGCTGACAGTCTGATGGGAACTCCTTTGTAGGTGACTGTCCCCTAATCCCTTGCTGCTTCTAGAATTCTCTCCTTCATTTTCATCTTGGCTAATGTAATTATGATGTGCCTTGGTGTGTTCCTCCTTGGATCCACCTTCTTTGGGATTCTCTGAGCTTCCTGGACTTCCTGGAAGTCTATTTCCTTTGCCAGATTGGGGAAGTTCTCCTTTATTATTTGTTCAAATAAGTTTTCCACTTGTTGCTCTTCCTCTTCCCCTTCTGGTACCCCTATAATTCGGATGTTGGGACGTTTAAAGATGTCCTGGAGGTTCCTAAGCCTCTCCTCATTTTTTTGAATTCTTGTT